>BQNB010040940.1:0-29827 GCA_026074375.1 Tanacetum coccineum | reverse complement strand
ACTTGTCCTATGTGCGGCGTACTTCATGGCGGGATAAATGCTATTTATTGAAGAAGGAAAGTGCGCCGCACTTAGCCTAACTGTGGTGCACATTCTCCTGCAGTTACAGGGAAATGATTATGATTGTCATTAATGGGAGACCTTCCATATAACCTTATTACCAACTGAAACCCTAATCTTGTGCTATAAATAGAGCATGAATTTCAGTGTTTTATCATCCCAATTCTTACAATCATCTCTCAATAATCATTAGAAGTTTAAGGGAAGTTTTCTAGTAAAGTTAAAAGTTGTTCTTGGGAAACTTGAAGTATTCTCTGAATCTTCATAGTTTCCAGGTTGTAATCATGCCGAAGGTACAAAATTCAGGCCAAAGGGTGGTAGAGGAGTAGTTTACTAGTAGAAACTTTAGTTAACTAGTTTTTGGATCGAAGAAGTTCTTGTAATACACCATACCATTTGCTTATAGAATCGATATAAACACGTTATCCTTTTTGGTTATCATGTTTTCTGAATCTATGATGATTGTTATGTGTTTTGTTTCCATGAATATGGAGTAGTGATTTATATTTATTTGGGCTATCATGATCGATGTTATAAACAAGTTTTGATATAATGCTTATGAATATGATGATAATGAATGCAATGTTTAAATATCTGGTAACTTGTTGATGTTTGATTATTCATACTTTTTGGATATAGGTCGAAAGATTCCATCAATATGTCTATATTTCGCATTGTTTGTCTATGGCAAGATACTAGTTTTGTGAGAATTAACTAGTGAAATATTTATCAACCCGAAAATGAAGATGTTTAACACTTGATCATATGTCTAACGAACTTGATTAAGGGAATTTATCATTATCATATTCATACTTGAATCAATCTTAATGCATTTTAAATATTGAAGATTAAAGGCCGAAAGGATTCTCTAATATATGAAATAGTTAATTGTATGAATGATTACCAATCTTTTCATGCTTTTATGCATAAATTCATGTTTCTTGATTACTTGCTTGTTCATGATCATTGCTCTAAGTCCAAATAAATATTATGTTTAATCTTGAAATACTTTGAAATCTTTAGATCGTGACAGTCTATAAGATAACCCTTTCCGTAATACATTAGACCCTTTTAAGAATAACTAAACCTGAGGAATGACCTGGTGTTACCCTTAACCTATACTATAAACGGGGGTTTATACTTTACCCGTGTGTTAGTTAAAAATTGGGTAAAACTAGAACTATAAATTTAAAGCTTTTATAACACATCAAAGTTTTTGGCACCATTGCCAGGGATGGAAATCATTCTGGAATTAGTCATCATTGTGTTACAAACCAAATTTTCAAAAAATCACCGTACAGTTTTCTGGCAAACTAAACCAATTTTCTTCAAAAAGTGTGCCGCACATAACCATTGTGTGCCGTTTTTTTTCTGTAATTACAGAAAGTACACCGTACTTATACCAAGTACGCCGTACTTCCTGCACCTTTTAACAACATAATCTGAATTGATATACACTGATCAAAATCCCAAAAACCCAAAACCCCATAACTGTAATTATTACAATTTAAAAATGTGGAAATTATTCCTAGGTTACATAATTGTCGAAATCTTGTATAATCGTAATTTGAACATTAAAATAAGTAAAATCAAAAAGAAATGTTTAACATCTTTTTTGTTTGAAATTCTGAATGCATATATGTATCTATTGATTGCTAAATGTTGCTTATTTAACTTTGACTACCAGCAAAATAGAAATAAAAACAAAAACTTTAAAAGAATTAAAGAAATTTATGAAAATTATATGATAATCAATGTGCTTAGAAACCTGATATTTGATTTGTTTAACAAACATTTTAAAAATAATGAGATAATGAACATTTGGGAAAACACTAAAATAAAAGTCTTAAAAATTTAAAACTGAAAGTACGAGTGCGCGTACCCATAGTGCGCAAGTTTTCTAATAAAATCACCAAAGGAATTTGGAAAACTTCTAGTATGTAGCCGCACCCCCTGCGAAGTGCTGTTGCACTTTCCGATCTGGAACCTAACAGAATGCTTGTTTCTTGTTGTTATACATAAAACTACTTTATTAAAAATGCTATATGTTTGTTGATTTGTGTATGTGTCAAGAAGTTACTATTATGGTTTTAAACTAACACACTAATGGCTGTTTCTAATGTTGTGCTTATCTTTATAAGAATTATAGATCACCAATTCGAGGTCTTGCAAAAATTTACTTAGAAGAAAACGGATGAAATTTCGAGTGGACAAGGCTGAAGGTATCTTAGAGACTGGAATTCTCCTGAATAATAAGGACTCTGCTAACGGTGGAGGCAAAGAAGGAAACCAAAAGGCTATGGTTTTTCATAAGATGGATACGAAGAAGTTAGTGATAGTTTTCGTGGGCACCTTGTTTTGTTAATGGGACTGGAAGCATATGATGGGGGAGATTAGTCTTGGTATAGAAGATGTAACATGGATCTTAACAATTTTGCAGTGAAATTATGTCAGGAACACAAGGTGAAAAGAGGAAACAAAGTAGTTAAGAAAGAGCTCATTGTTGCACTAAGAGGTGAGATCTATTTTGTGAAGTTCATTATCAACCCAGAAGAAGATGATGTTGAACCCGTGTTAATTTTTGGACGATCATTCCTACGTCTAACCAAAGCAATTACTGATTTCGGGGCTGGGACTATCACAATATATTCTGATATTGATCCGTTCTTAGACGATCTAGAGAAGACAAAAAAGAGTATGGATGACTCGACCAGTTACTTGATTTCAATTTTGATGATATACCACTGTTGGATGGAAAAGAACTTCAGACGTTTGTATGTAAAATGGGAAAATTAGCCGAAACAAGAAGAGAGCAATGGAAAATCTTAACTTGTTCTACTAAGATATCAGACCATCTTCGTCAACTGGTAGGCATTTGACTTAAGAAGAGGCAACAAAGGAAGCGTTGGCACTTAGGATTAGCCAGAGGTTTGCTTTGTTGGAGGAAGTGAGGCTGGTACTTGAGACAATGGCTTATAATGACAAGTACAAGAAAAGTGCGCGATGACATTTAGAAGGACAAAGTGGAATATAGATGCAATGAATGAGGGTTAGAAGAGGAAAAAGCAATAAATAAAGTCAAAAGTGAAACGTTGAAAGAGAAAGACGATCCCGAAGCATTTATATTTCCTATCAGATTTGAGGGCCAGGTCAACGAAAATGCATTGGCCGCCACTGGGTCGGATACCAATATCATGCCTTACAGGATTTATGAGAAGTTAGGAAGAGAAGAGATAAAGAAGGTCGACAGAGGGATCAAAATGATTAATTATACCCAGGCAGAAGCTATGGGGATACTTACGAATGTTCTTTGTCAAGTGGGGGTCACTACCCTGATTGCTAAGTTTTTGATCTTGGATATACCAATCGACCGAGATGCACCGATAGTAGTTTGTAACACCCCTAAATTGGGTCACAGCGGAATAAGGGTCCGGGGCGTGTTACTTCATAGATCAATAACACAAGATGTATATAGAACGACCAAAAAGTCGTTTAAAACTGATACATTGGATTTAACAAAGTATTTGTTACATAAGCCGAAGCTTCACTTGTCCACTTGTTCAAAATACAAAGATTTCTATCCCATAACAGTTATACAAAATGTAATGCGACAAAATCTTTAATGCATGATATCCAAATCAAAACCACCAATGTATCCCTTGCACCCCGTGCTTACTGATCCCCTGAAAAACATTGCTTTAAATCATCAAACAATATGTTGGTGAATTCATAGGTTTGATAAATCATATATTGAGGGACAACATGATTTCCCAAGTGTATGATATGCAAACAGATGCAGACACATAAAAATGTAATTACGTTGCCTTAAAGCTCTGGACACTGAATGCTCGACTAAAATGAATACCATATAAATGGCCTACATTGCGTGATGATGTTCTAACCCGCAAAATCCTATGTTCGACATGGTATTCGTTCGTTTGCCTAGTGATAGCTAATCACCCGAACGGGGATGTCTTTACCTAATAGATATATTCTTAAAATTCCGCGCTCCACATTCAAGTAAACGGACGTTCAAGTTAATGGGCTCTACTAGGGTTATCGATACTTAGACAACATGTAATTATAATATGAAACTTAAACACTTGTGTCCAGGTTATAAAAATTGCATGTTTCTCACCCCAATACTTATTAAACAATGCATGTAAAACGTGGGTCTATGATATCACCTTAGTGAGTGAATATCAAGTTTATTAAAGTTTTGCGCCAACGCAATTCGTCAGATGACAACCTATTTATATTTAAGGTCGTATAAGTACTAATCACCATTGGGTAATTACTTCCATGCATTAATTTATATAGCTAATCTGCATCTAATTGTTTTGGAATATTATGTTTAATAAGATAAAACGTTTATAATATACCGTTGTTAGTAAAAACCTGGCGTAACTTTCGCGTTTCTAAGCCCGATTTTGACGTTTCTTATGCCCCACTTTCGTTTAGGTCGAATAATTATAATTTGACTATTTCTATTTTGACTTCCTCTGTTGAACAGTATTATTTTTACTATTCACACCATTTATAAAGTTTTTTTATAGTTTTAGTTATGTTAATAACCCTGTAAACGTGTATTTCTATTCGTTAAGTACGTTTTTTGCGATTCTTTTGAGGCATATTTCTCATAATTGAATGTTCTGTTTAATTATGAGGTTTAACAAAAATAAATTTTTATGGTTATGAACCTGTATCTTTTATAAAAGTTTAATTGTCGCAAAATCGCGAAATTTCATAATTCTTCGTTTTAATTGATAATTTTCGTTTCTTATATTTTGGAATCTATCATATATGTGTAATTGTTAAAAATTATCAAACTGGCTGTTTTATCACAATTTTTTAAAAAATTGTTTTATAAAAATTGTTTTATAAATTAGTAGATTTATCGTATAACATTGTTCTTTACCGTAAACTTTTTCGTTATTTAATACGTTTTTCAAGTTTCTTAGTTTTTAGAATCATATGAGCGACGTTCTAATTTTATATATAACATAAAATGCCCAGGTAGTATGTCGAATTAAAACAGAAAGTTAGATGTCTTTTTTGATTCCATATGTAAACTTTGTTTTTATACTTTTCAACTTTTGTAACTTTATCATATAACTTGTTTTTACCGTAACTTTTTCGTTATTTATCCGTTTTTCAAGTTTCTTAGCTTTTTAGAATCGTCATGAGACGTACTATTTTATAAAAACATAAAATGGTCAGGTTGTTTGTCGAATTAAATAATCAGAAAAGTTTATTATGTCTGTTCTTGAGTCATATGTAAACTTTCGTTTTTATTCTTTTAAACTTTTGTAACTTTATTCACAAGTCTATTTCTATACCATTTATATTATATGTGTTACTTATAATAAAGTCCATTAGTCCATCATTGTCCTCATATGTACAATTTACGAAGCATTTAACTATCGTTGATTTTACATCCAATTTTCTTGTAGCGTTTCAGTATATCATTAAAAACCCTAATATTTCATTAACACTTTTTAAGCTTAACCAAGGTTGTTCATCACTTATACTTTCATTATAAATTTATTTTAGTGTTCATATAACATCACTAAAATTCCATAAACAAGATTAACATGTTATTTGCATTACTTTTACTTATAACATATTAAGTAAACTTTTTATAACCCTCATTTGTACTTAATCATTTTTACAACTTAACCAACAATCGTATATCACTTATAGATCACATTTTAAACATGATATTATCAACGTATATCATATGAAAAAGTGTACAAAATCATAATCACAAGTAAAAATCCCTTTTACATGTTCAAAAGTCTTAAATGGTGATTTTGCTATATAGAACATCATATACATATAAAATCATGAAAATGAAAAGATAAAGGTTTTAGGTAACTTAGTGTTGAATGTGATGATGAGAAATATGTTGCATAAACCATTGTTTAGACTTTAAACCCAAGATAGAAGTAGGAAAACCTTATTCAATATGAAACCATAATTCTTGATTTCTTGCTTCAAACACTTGTTAAACCTTAACAAATACATGGAAACAACTTAGGACATCTTAGATATGATATGAGAATGTGTAAATAAGTGATAGAAAAATTTTGTATGGATAGTTTATAGGGGGGGGGGGGTTGAGCCGTGGGTTATTAAGGAGAGAAAATGAGAGATTTTTATCTTTTACACCAAGTGTTCTTGTTATCTATGTGTTTATGCATGTATACTAGTATATATACTAAATGACTAATCAAAAAGATGCAATAGTTGGTCAAGAAACACAATGAGGGTCTTAAGGAAGACCATGGTCAAATGGAGACACAATATGGCTATGTTTAATGCAAAGGTGATGTACAAGCCAACTTGTAAAGAAAATGTTATGCTTCAATGGCTCTCTAATGTTTTTGTTGGTGTGTGGGAGAAGGGGGGGGGGGGGAAATGGGTTTCTAAATCCTTTGTTATTTAACTACATATCTAGTGAAAGTTATACATGTTACAAGTTATAATTTTTGTATAAAAAGGTGTTTACTTTAAAGTATTCATGCATTGCTTTATTTTCCTAATGTACAAAGTGTAAAGTAGTATTAACTTGGGTAATATTTAATAAAACTTTGAGTATTGGGTACAATCGAGGGTATTTGTTGAAGCGTAGAATATTAAGTGGCTTCGCGGGTATGCCTAAACATTATTTTTATCGCGAAACGTATACACTTTACGTATCCGATAAAAATAAAATGAACAAGGACCATAATTATTCTCAAAATAATTTATCTTATATACCTGATTGATGTTAAAATGCTTAATGTTCTGATTGCCGTTTACATTGCACGCTAATCTTTAAGCATAAGCGATTTAAATTACTCGTTTACGATTTAAAGCAAACCGTACAATACAAAAAATACATTGTGATTTATCGACGTCATAAATGAACTTGAAATCTCAGGGTGTATAGACTTCCCTGTTAAACGAGCCTTTTCCTACAAGATTAGCTGCAGCATTGAAGACGGTGCCGGTCTTGGTGAAGTGGTGTGGGTCTTTTCTTTTGATGGTATTCACGTTCACCACATGAACTCAGGACCTCTTTGGACGTTCCATCGAACCTTGAGTAATGGAAATACGGCTTTGCTTCAACGTTTAAACTTCACGGTTCCTCGACAAACTGAAGCTTGTCATCAAAATAAAGTCCATCAAACGGAACGGCTAACGGTTCGTTGGCATAACACTTCTTCAAATTGGATACATGAAATGTATTGTGAATCCTGCTTGAAAGGTCCAACATACATGGGGTTTAACTTCCCCCGTTTGCTAAAACGTACGACCCCTTTCCAAGGCGAAAATTTAAGCATAACTTTATCCTCGACTTGGAATTCCATCGGTTTATGCTTCAGATCGGTGTAACTCTTCTGTCGATCACGAGCGGCTTGCATCCTTTGCTTGATTTGGATGATTTTCTCAGTCTTCTCTTGAATTAGTTCTGGACCGAGGATTTGAGATTCTCCAACTTCGGTCTAACAAACAGGTGAACGACACTTTCGAACATAAAGTGCTTCGAATGGTGCGGCACTTAATGCTAGGCGTGATATAAACCTATTGTTATAAGAGATTCAACTACACGGTAAGTGATTAACCCAACTTTTCCGAAATTGATAATGCAAGCACGAATAATTATACTCGAGAGTATGAATTGTCCTCTCTCTTTGCATGTCTGGTTTATGGATGATACACAGTATTCATATCCAATTAGTACCTAATAATTCTGAAGTGACCTCATGAAGTTGGATGCGAACCTCAGGGTCGCGTTCACAATTTATTAAATGGCTTTTCATGCCTCGTGACACCTCTTTAGGTATTTTCTTGCAAGTTTATCCATAGGATCAGTCTCTCTTATTGGTGTGAAAATTGCAGACTTGTGAGTCGGGTCAACAATCTCCCCCCCGAATGGTGTCGTAGCCTTGCGACGTCTTAGGGAGCTTTGTGACAAAATCCATAGTGATGTTGTCCCACTTCCATTCAGGTATCTTGGGTTGTACTAACAATCCTGATGGCCTTTGATGTTCGGCCTTGACTTTAGCACATGTCAAACACCTGCTAACATAGGTGGCGATGTCGGCTTTCATATTGGGCCACCAATATAGCTTCTTATATCTTGGTACTCTTGTCGAAACGAGGATGTTATTGAGGTATTTGATTTCGTGGGAACTCGTGCATGATCACAGTCGAAATCGCCATAACTGCGGTAGCCAACTCCTGCATTGTGTCATTGAGTTCCATCCGCACGGGGTTCCAACTTTTCCGTCCTGATCGCCTCTGGATTTTTAGCGTTTTCAACCAACATTCCTCCAACATCTTCGTTCTTGATGTTCTCTGGTTTTCGTGCTTCAGTCTGAGCATTCAAGATTTGTTTGGGAAGATCCAAGCCAATAGTCATGACTAAGGCTCGAACTCTTAATGGTTGATCTCTCCTCATGCTTAGGGGCATCAGGCAACAAAGTTTGCCTTTCCCGGGTGATAACGAATCTCACAATCGTAATCACTGAGCAACTCTAACCAACGACGTTGCCTCATGTTCAACTCTTTTTGATTAAGAATGTGTTGTAAACTCTTATGATCTGTGAACACCGTACACTTGGTTCCATACAGGTAGTGTCTCCAAATCTTGAGAGCGAACACTACTGCTACAATTGTTCCAAATCATGAGATTGTATATTCTCTTATGAATCTTCCAGTTGGCGTGATGATAAGCAATCACATTTTCGCTTTGCATTAACACCGGCCAAACCTTCTTTGAAGGGCACGTGTATGCGATAAAAATCTTCGCTTCCTTCAGGTAGGTCAGCGGATTGGTGCACTTGCTAAACTCTTTTGCTTTAACTGTCGAAATGCTGCTTCTTTTTTATCACCCCAAACAAACTTGGACCTATTCTGAGGCGAGTTGGTCATCGGTTTTGGCGATCTTCAAAAAACCCTTCAATGAATCTTTCGATAATACCAAGCAAGACCCAAAAAAATGATGATTCATCCGTTGGCGTCTAGGAAGTTGCCCAATCTTTAATGGATCTATCTTGGCGGGGATCCAGTGTATACCCTTACTATCAATTACGTGGACCTTGGAACTCTACTTAGGAATCCAAAATTCTACATTTGGAAAACTTGGCTTACAACTCCTCTTTCATTAATAGCAATTCTAAGATTAGCTTAAGGTGCTCTTCGTGCTCTTGCTTGTTTCTTTGGAATATATCATAATATCGAAATAAATGACAATCACGGAATTTATCCAAATATGGTTTGCACACCCGATTCATAAGGGTCATGAATACGGCAGTGCGTTTTTTCATGACCAAAACGGCAATAACTTGAAATTGTCATAAGGCCATAAACGGTTCTGAAAAGCGGTTTTTGGAATGTCTTTTTCTTGAACACTCAGTTGTGATAACACCGACCTTAGGTCGATCTCTCGAGTAGACCACTCGAACCCTTGGAGCTGATCAGATAAATCATCAATTCTTAAGAGCGGATAACGGTTCTTCACCATTAGTTTATTCAATTCCCGATAATCGATGCACATCCGGAATGATCCATCTTTCTTCTTGACAAACAAAGACGAAGCTCCAGGGGGCTGAGGGAATAGGTCTTATAAAGCCTTTGTCAGATAGTTCTTTTAATTGCTCCGACAACTCTTTCATTTCAGAAGGTGTCAATCGATAAGGCGCCCGAGCTACGGGTGCAGCACCAAGTATCAAATCGATTTGAAATTCCACTTGTTGAGTCAGAGGAAGACCCGAAAAGTCCTCAGGAAAGACTTTAGGAAAATCTCAAACTATTGGTACATCCTCAAGTCGCATCTTTTCCGACTTGTCTTCAAACCTCATTTGTAGGGACATGTGCATAAAGATTGGACATCCTTTTTAGCATGTATTTTGTGTTTGGAGTTACGAGATAATGTGCAGACGAAGCTTGTGTCCCTGGTTGCTTCCGTCACCGTGAACAATTAATGTTTCATTTCCCCAGGGGATACGAACGATCTTCTCGGCACACACAATGATTGCTTGGTACTTTGCCAACCAATCCATACCAATTATAGCGTCGAAACTACCAAGTTCTACGGGCATTAAATTTATGTTCAATGGGTGGTTCAAGAGATTTAATGTGGCAACACTAAGGATAAGTGTAACCAAAATTATCCTCCGTCAGCTAGTTCGAATCATAATAGTGATCTAAGGTAGATGGAGTGCATATCCATTGGGGATCTAAATGCAAGTAGACACAAAATTCTATCGGCACCAGTATCAAATAAAATGGAAGCTTAGCGGTTGTTGTGAAGGAACGATACCCGTCATCGATTTTGGTATTTGGGTTTCTCCTGCATGTCCCTCACCACATACATCTTGGTTGGAGGCCCTGTCATTAACAACCTTGATTTACACGATTTTTGTTGTCTTCAATCTTTGGCATTCCTCTTGAAAATGTCCTTTGAACTCCTCACTCGAATGCAAGTAGGTTTTGGCCTAAACCCAGTGCCCCTTGATTTGTTGCATTGTTGGCATTTCCCAAACTCCTACAGTCACAGGAAAAATGGCCAAATTTGTTGCATTTGTGGCATTTTGGAGCACACGGACCGTCGTGGTGATAGTTGCATTTAGCGCATAGGGGTTTAGATCCCCCGTATGGCTTCTTTTCACCAGTCCCTGCAGTATAGGCCCTGCCAGTGTTCTGTCTCTTGTTCTGTTGTTGTTGGTTTTGATTGTTTCGGGAAGTGTTTTCAAACTTCCTTTTGTTCTCAGCCTGTCTTTCAGCAATGGTGATGACTTTCTTATCCATTAGTTCAGTGGCCATTTCAACAGCCTCTTGCATGGTTTTTGGCTTTGATGCTACAATGTTTCCATGGATCATGTCAGGTAATCCGCCGACGTACCTTTCAATCTTGTCAGACTCCTCCGGAAACATCCTAACACATAGCAGTGCTAGTTCCTGGAAACGTTGGTTGTACCCTATCACATCAGTACCCTTCACTTTTAAATTCCACAATTCAGCCTCGAGCTTTTTCATCTCGTTCCTTGGACAATACTTGTCAGTCATCTTCTTCCTTAGATCGGCCCAAGTCATTGCATATGTAGCATCTTGACTTACAGTCATAACATGGGAATTCCACCATGTTAGTGACTGCTAGAAGAGTACTAGTGGAAAATAAAAAACCCTGATTTTCCTCAGGGCAGTTTTTTATCCGAAATAATAGTATCCATCCTTTTGAATATGTGTTACTTCAAACAACTCCCTATGTGCCTTTGAATATAGAGGTTGCACTTCATTAAGTCTTGGTTAACGTGCATTCTCGAACAAAAGAGTTCATTCCTTCTGCCACCCGTTTCTAAAATGTGGCTGTCATCGCCATTCTGTTAGCATCACGTGCTGCCAAAGCATTAGTAACGCCTAGGTCAATCATTGCCTAAAGTTAGAGCATTAGTGACCGATTGTGGTGGTGGTTGATGTTGGGATGTTTGTGGTGTGCGGGGGTAGTTGTGACCTGGTGTTGACCTTGTGGTGTTTTGGTGCATTTATTTCAATAACAAGAACATAACAATACCCGCTAAGATTTCATTGAATATAACCATGGACATGACATATACATGATAATAAAGTGAGATCGTATCACACACTGAAATTTACAACTGAATTATAATCAACATGATATAACCAAATCAGAATTAATTCATAAAACAAATTCGATTACAGATGTGACTTAATACAACCATTTCCATTATATAAATTAGAAAAACATACATGAATGGTAGATACAAAATGATCATAACAATTAGTTACAAAAAATAACATAATAACCTAAAGCCTTATACAGGGATTTAACCCGTAATACTTAGTTAGGCTATATCACAAAATGATAGCCATAAAATGGATCAAATCTACGAATTGCTACCAAGCCTCCTCTGCTGCTATGGGCTGTGCAGGACCTTCAATGGGTCCCTGTTGTCCCTGTAGTGCGGTAACCTGTCCCTGTAGTGTGGTCACATGTCCTTGTAATGTGGTCACCTGTCCTTGTAATATGGTCACCTGTCCTTGTAATGACTACATCACTGTCAATGTCTGTATAAGCTGCTGCTGTCGGGTATGATCAGCTGTCCTCAACTCTTCAATCTCTGACAGATTTCTCCTTGGTCTGCCTTTAGGCATCTTGAAATCCCAGCATGTCTCTAGGATCATGCAGCATGCAACTCTCTAATCTCTGGATATTGACCTAGTACAGGTAGTGGCAGTGACATAACCTCTCGGCGGGCAAGTCACTCGGCATCAATCGATCGCTCCAAAGCCTCTGGGATTAATTAGCCTCTGTCTCCATTGATGACGTGTATTGCATGTGCTGTCTGTCTCTAAACAACATATGAGCCGACAGCCAATAGTTGTCTTGACTTGATCATCGGGCTATACTCGTTATAAATCTCATCCGTGTGTTGTCTAACCTAGTCTTCAAATGATGTCATATGTCATACCCAACTATGTGTCAGTATAACTGGTGCCCCTGAAGGGTCTAAACCATCTTGTCCACGAGTCGGTGATCCCTATCACAACCTCTCTCTCTGGGATCACGCCCTGTTCTCCTATCCTAGTAGCTACAATGCACATAGTTTGCTCTAAGACCTTTTAGACGGTCTAGCTGCAGCAGAGATGAGCTCTTTCCTACCTAGATCCAGGACCAAATGCGATACTAATCCTCTTCGAGGTGGTAAGGTTAACCTAGGGTCTGTCCTCCCTACGACTGCAGAGGGGTAGTTGCAATGGTGGTGATGAGTAGGAACTGATTTGGGCAAGGGTGTGGTATCCTAAATGATGGTGTATCGGGTTGGTGGGGGATGAGTATAATGGTGGTGGTTATGAGTAAAGAATGGGAAGTAGAGGCAGGGCCTCAACTCTATAGTCTTAGCAGTTTGGATAGCCTAATGAACGAATGGGGCTAGGAGGTGGTGTTGGAGATAACACAGGTGAGGGTGGTGATAGTGGTTACCATGGAGAAGGTATTCTGGGGAAGTCAGTGATGACCATGGTGGAAAGTGTGTGATGATGTGGAGTAGATATACGGAAGTCTGGGAAACCTCTGCATCAGACCATACTGGTGTAGGTACTGGAGCTGGAATAAAAATCTTAGCTGTCACACGATATGCAGGGTGTGGTGGTGTTGTGGCCACAGACTCATCAGTCTCGAATGGCTCTGTCTCCTCCGAATATAGGGCCTGATCAGTAGCTGGTAAAGCAACAATACAGTGTCGGCCAGGAGTAGGTGCTCTTCTCCTCTCCTCATCATCTGCCTCGATGTCTTTGTATATCATCCTTGATGACCCCTCCTCGTCATCTCATGTCATCTCACTCTATCGGCGGATAATGACAGGATCTCCTGGGTCCTCATTGTCATCTTCTCGGGTCCGCCTCAGGATCAGACTCCTGGACATAGTCAGGTGACTAAGCAGTGGGTAAGGCATCCTCAGCATATGGTGTTTCTTTGCTATCAATCTCATCATCAGCATGCTTGGGCCTGGAACATTATTGGCAAAGTGGTGTGTTCTGGCTCTCAGGCCAGGCTCGTAATCGGAAAGGGTGGGGCCTGAAGAGCGGCCCATCACGTATGGGTCCTCTGGCATCCATGCAGTCAAGATACTCGTGATAATAGAATCTCGGTGATCCTATGTCTGATAAACCCTCAAATGGGCTGGAAACCTCCGGGTATGTAACCCCCGATTCTTCCGAATCTGATCTTAGACTGAAATTTTTAAAATTCATAAATAGCTTATATTAGTATTTAATATAAGACTCTTTTATTTGTAATATACTTTATATCATAACATGTATATCAATTATGAAATGCATCTAGGTCAAACCAAATAATGAACAAGTAGTGTATGCATGTATGTATGATACTAATGTATGTCCCGTGTAAAACCCCTTTGTATGAATTCGATGTTTTGAAAACGGTTATAGTCTAGCAAAAACATTTGACCTGGTTCTCTATAACCTTGGCTCTTGATACCAATCTGTAACCCCCAACTTGGGTCGCAACAGAATAAGGGGCTGGCGTGTCTTCATAGAATCAATAACTACTTGATTGTTTATAGAATGACCAAAAAGTCGTTTAAAACTGATACATTGGATTTAACAAGTATTTGTTACATAAAGCCGAAGATGCACGTGTCACTGTTAAATTTCAAGATTTCATTAGCCTCTTAAATCAGTGTTACAAAATGTATGAGACAAATATTTAATGCATGATTTCCAATTCCAAAACCACCAATGGTATCTTCTTGTTACCTCGTGCTTACTGATCCCCTTAAAAATACATTGCTTTAAAACGTCAAACAATTATGTTGGTGAATTCATAGGTTTGATTTTCAGCATATTGTCGGGCCACAAGAGTTCCTAGTGTTGATAATACAAACAGATGCAGACATTCATATAAAATGTAAAATTACGTTGCCCTAAGCTCATGACACTGAAGCTCTACATAATGAATACCATATAAATGGCCTACATTGCTCGTGATGATGTTCTAACCCGCAACACCTTGGTTCGACTGGTATACATTGTTTTTCCCAAGTGATAAGCTAATCACCGATCGAGGATGTAAATCCTTAATAGATCTATTCTTAACATTCGCGCTCAAAATCCAGTAACTGGCAGTTCATGATTATGGGTCATACTAGGGTTATCGCTCTTAGCCAACACGTAATAATAATATAAACTTAAACCACTTGTGGTCCCGTTATAAAAACATTGCATTTTCTCACCCCCATAAGTTATAAAACAAAGCATGTAAAATGTGGGGCTATGAATCACCTTTTGTGAGCGAATATCAAGTTTTATCAAAGATAATGGCAACCGCAAATCGTCAGATGCAACCTATTTAAATTAGGTCGTATAAGTACTAATCCCCTTTGGTAATTACTCCATACATAATTTATATAGCTAATCAGATCTAATTGTCTTGGACAAATGGTGTTAATTAAAGTTAATTGTTTATAATTACCGTTGTAGTAAAACTGGCGTAATTTCGCGTTTTAAGCCCGAATTTTGTTGTTTCTTATGCACACGTTTTCATATTAGGGACGATTTATCATAATTTGACCATTTTATATTTTTGATCCTCTGATAAACAGTATTTACTGTTTAACACACTTATAAAGTTAGTTTTATTGTTTAGTTTATCGTAAAACCCGTAAAACCCGTAAACGTCGTATTTTATTCGTTAAAGCTCCGTTTTTAGCGATTCTTTTGAGCATATTCTCGTAATTGAAAGTTCTATTTACTTATGAGGTTTAAAAAAATAAATTTTTCTGTCATGAACAGTATCTTTTATAAAAGTATTAATTGTCGCAAAATCGCGAAATTCATAACTCATTCGTTTTTAATTGAAAATTTTCGTTTCTTATCATTTTGGAATCCTAAAAATATGTGTAATCTGTTAAAAATACTAAACTTGCTGTTTTATACAATTTTTAAAAATTGTTTTATAAAAATTCTTTTATAAATCCGTTTATTTATCGTATAACATGTTTTTACCGTAACTTTTTCGTTATTTATCCGTTTTTCAAGTTTCTTAGCTTTTTAGAATCATCATGAGACGTACTATTTTATAAAAACATAAAATGGCCAGGTAGTATGTCGAATTAAAACAGAAAGTTAGATGTCTTTTTTGATTCCATATGTAAACTTTGTTTTTATACTTTTCAACTTTTGTAACTTTATCACAAGTCTTTTTATACCATATATATTATATGTGTTACATATAATAAAGTCCATTAGTCCATCATTGTCCTCATATGTCCAAATTACCAAGATTAACAAGTTTATCAAGTTGATTATACACATTTACTTGTAGCTTTTCATGTAAATCATTAAAAACCCTAATCTTTCATTAACACTTTTTAAGCTTAACCAAGGTTGTTCATCACTTATACTTCCATTATAATCTTATTTTAGTGTTCATATAACATCACTAAAAGTCCATAAACAAGATTAACATGTCATTTGCATTACTTTTACTTGTAACATATTAAGTAAACTTTATAAACCCTAATTTGTACATAATCATTTTTACACTTAACCAACATGGTATAACACTTATAGATCCATTTTAACATGATATTATCAACCTGATATCATATGAAAAGTGTATAAAAAGCATAATCACAAGTAAGAATCCCTTTTGCATTATTCCCAAAGTTTATACTGGTGATTTGTCTAGATATAACTTCATTGCATATAAAATCATGAAAATGAAAAGATAAAGTTTTAGGTTAAACATTAGTGAATGATTGATGATGAATGTGTCAAATATATGTGATAAACCTTGTTTAGGACTTTAAACCCAGCTTGCACCACTTGAAAACCCTAGTTTTCTTAGAAAACCTTAATCTTGCAAAACTTTCTTCAATTATGTAAATGGTTAACCAATGCTTGGAAACATCTTAGTATATCTTAGGAATGATGTGTGTATGTGTGTATGCTCTTATAAAATAAAGGTATGGATTGAGTAAGTTGGGTGTTTGATGTCGTGGCCTAATAGGGAGAGAAAGAAGTTTTTTTTGTTTTTATTTTTGGCCTGTAGGTCTTACATGTATGAGTTCTCTTTGTATGTCACACTAGGATTATTTGGTAAGTCTTAGTAAAAAAGATTGCAATTGTTGGTCATGAAACATAGGCCTCACATAGGCTCTTATGGATAGATCTTATGGTGTCATATGAGACCCTAAGGTATTATGGCTATGTTTAATGCAAAAGGTGATGTACAAGGCCAACTTTATTAAACGAAAATGTGTGCTTTATGAATCTAATGTTGTTGTTGTGCCATGGGATAGGGGGGGAATGGGTTTCTAGAATCCTTTGATTTTTAACACAATATCTAGTGAAAGTTTTTACATTGTTATCAAGTTATATTTTTGTATAAAAGGTGTTTACGTTGAAAGAATTCATGCATCTGTTTTTATTTTCTAATGAATACAAAGGTAAAGTAATATTAATTTAGGTGAATTTCATTAAACTTTGAGTGTTGGGTCACAATCCCGTGCGGTATCTTGTGCTACGTGTTGTTTAATTACAGTCGGTCCGGGTATGTACTAAACAGCACCAATTTATCGCAGAAACGCTATTACTTTACCGTTTTCGTGTTAAAATATAAAATGAAAACAAAGAACCAGATATTATGCTCAAAAATATTTATTAATTCTTGATTAATATAACGCTTAATTGTTGTTGCTCCGTTTACAATTGAACGTAAATTTTTAGTTACGCGATTTTTACATTAATACATGAAAATTACACAATGCAAAACGCGTTACACACTTAAAAATAAACTAGCTTAGATTTATTCGACGTCGTCAATGACTTGAAAACACAGGGTGTTATAGACTTCCCCCATTAGACGAGCTTGTCCTAAGGGCCTTACAGATGCAGCCACCTTGACGTTAGGGCGGTCTTGGTGAAGAGGTGTGGGTATTTCTTCTTGAATTGGTCTTCACGTTCCCACGTGAACTCAGGACCTCTATTGGAGTTCCATCGAACCTTGACCACTCTAATTGGAATTGCTTGGCTCTCGCTTCAACTCTATTTAACCTTCATACGGGTCTACGATCTTGAAGGGTTTCCTCGTAACCTCAACTGTAGATGTGTCATCGTTAATGAAGTCCATCCACGGAATAATCTTATAGGCTGCGTGGCATAGCAATTTTTCACAGTTGGGTTTTTTTTTTTATTTTGTATTTACATGAATGTATTGTGAACCCCTACTTAGCCTCGTTCGGAAAGCTCGAGTTTAGTATGCACCTCTCTAAGCTTTCACTAACACCTTGAAAGGTCCGACATTATCCTGGGGTTTAACTTACCCGTTTGCCACAAAAAACGTACGACCCCTTTCCAAGCGTGAATCTTTGAAGCATACAATTTATCCTCCCGACTTGGAATTCCATCGGTTTACGCTTCAGATCGGCGTAACTCTTCTGTCGATCACGAGCGGCTTGCATCCTTTGCTTGATTTGGACAATTCTCTCAGTTGTCTCTTGAATTAGTTTTGGTCTGAAGGATTTGAGGGGGGGGGGGCCCCTTCTCCAACTTCGGTCCATACAAACACTTGAAACGACACTTTCGACATAAAGTGCTTGTCGAATGGTGCGGCCTTGATGCTCGCGTGATAGCTATGGTTTTAAGAGAATTCACTAACGGTATGGTAAGTGATTAATCATAACCTCTTTCGAAATCGATCACTCGCAAAGCACTGAATCTTTCCTCGAGTGTTTGAATTGTTCCTCTCACTTTGCCTGCTTTGTTTGTGGTTGATCGCAGAATCTTATCCAAAATTAGTACCTAAAGCAATTCTGAAGTGACCTCCAGAGGTTGGATGCGAACCTCGAGTCGACTCACAAATGATTGAACAGGTATTACCATGCAGCATGACAAACCTCCCCTTTAGGTATATTTCTGCAAGTTTATCCATAAGATCAGTCTCTTCTAATTGGTTGTGAAATTGAAGAATTAGTGAGTCGGTAACATATCACCCAAATGGTGTCGTTGCTTGCGTCATATGAGGGAGCCTTTAGGACAATTCCATAGTGATGTTGTCCCTACTTCCATTCAGGTATCTTGGGTTGTTCTAACAATCCTGTTGGCCTTTGATGTTCGGATTTGACTTTTTGCATAGTTAAACACCTGCTAACCTAGGTGGGGATGTCGGCACTTAGTCATATTGCGGCCACCAATATAGCACGTCTTCATATCTGGTTACATCTTGTCGGAACTCGGATGTTATAGAGTATTTTGATTTAACTTCGGGTCTGCAATTATGGAACTTTCAAAATAACAAAAAGGGTTCCAGCCCCAAACAAAAAAAAAAAAAATACAAAAGCTTGCGCCCCCCCAAACTTAACAAGGTTAGCCAACTCCTTGCCATTGAGGCATTGAGTTCCTCTGCCACGGCTCGGTGTAGTTTAACTTTTTCGTCCTAATTGCCTCTGGATTTTTAGCGTTCTTCCAACAACATTCTTATCTCGCCAACATATTCTTTCTTGTGTTCTCTGGTTTTCATGCTTTCAGTCATGAGCATTCAGATTTGTTTGGGAAGATCTAAGCAATAGTCCATGACTAGCTCGAACTCTTAAGGTTTGATCCTCTTCATTCCTGCTTAGGAGACATCAGCAAAAACAGTTTGTCTTTCCCGGGTGATAAAGAATCTCACATTCGAAATCACTGAGAAACTCCAAAACCAACGACGTTGCTCATGTTCACTCTTTCTAATTAAGAATGTGTTTGTAGGCTCTTATGTTCAGTGAAAACATCGTGCACTTGGTTCCATACACGGTTGTGCTCAAATTTTTGAGACGCGAAACTATACTACTGCTCCAAGTTCAAATCAGAGTAGTTATATTTTCTTCTCATGAATCGTTAGTTAGCGCAGATGGCATAAGCAAATCCACCTTTTTTCTTTGCTTTAACACAGCGCCTCTAAACAATTCTTTGAAGCATCGCAGTCATGCCGCTAATCTTCTCTTCGCCTTCCTGCCTATAGGTTTAGGCCCAGGATCTCGGTGCACTAGCACAACTTTTGCTTTACACAGTTTGAAAAGATGCTTCTTGTTTATCTACCAAAACAACTTGACCTTCTTCTGGGGGACGCTTGGTCATTTGGTTTGCGCGATCTTCTGAAAAAACCCCTTCAATGAATTTCGGATAATACCCAGCTAGACTAAAAAATTGACGATCTTCGTGGCTGACTTAGGAGCATGCCCAATTTTAATGGATTCAATCTTGGCGATCCACGTGAATGCCCTCACTATCAATCACGTGACCAAGGAACTGTACTTTGGGAATCCAAAATTCACACTTGGAAATTTGGCATACAACTACTCTTTTTTTTTTTTTCTTAAGCAATTCTAAGTATTAGCTATAAAAGTACTCTTCGTGCTCTTGATTTGTTCTTTGAATATAGCAGAATATCGTCAATATGACAATCCGGAATTTATCCAAATATGGTTTACACACCCCGATTTATTAGATCATAAATACGGCAGATGCGTTTGTCAAACCAAACGACATAACTTGAAATTCATAATGGCCGAACGGGTTCTGAAAGCGGTCTTTGGAATGTCTTCTTCTCGAACCCTCAGTTGGTCTGTTAGTGGGTGATAACCCGACTTAGGTCAAAACTTTCTCGAGTAGACACTCGACCCTTGAAAGCTGATCAAATAGACTGTCAATTCTTGGGAGCCGGAATAACGGATCTTCACCCGTTAGGCTTATTCAATTCCCATATTCAAATGCACCATTCGGAATGATCATCTTTCTTCTTGACAAAACAAGGACCAGAGCTCCACAAGGTGAGGAACTAGGTCTTATAAAAGCCATTTGTCAGATTGTTCTTTTTGTTACTCTGACAACTCTTTCATTGCAGAATGGTGCAATTGATAAGGCACCTGAGCTAGGGTGCAGCAACCCGGTATTAAAATCGATTAAATTCACTTGTCGAGTCGGAGGAAGAACCAATAAGTCCTCGGAAAGTACTTCAAGAAATAATCTTGTGAACGATCGGTAATCCTCAAGTCGCTTCTTCTCAGCTTGTTCTTAAAATCATTTGTAGTGACATGTGCCAAAAAGACTCGAAACCCTTTTAGCATTGTATACTATGTGTTTGGAGTACGAGATTATGTGCAGCGAGCCTCGTGTCCTCCGGTTGCTTCCGTCACTGTGTGAAACAAATCTAATGTTTCATTTCCCCAGGGGATACGACGATTTCTCGGCACACATTGTTGCTTGGTTACTTTGGACAACAATCCATACCAATTATAGCATCGACATATACCTAGTTCTGTCAAGGCATTTAAATTTACGCGTTGTATGGGTGGTTCAGGAGTTTTAATGTGCAACCCTAAGGATAGGTTTAACCCACATTCATTCTCACAAGGCTAGTTTCGACATCATAATTGTGATCTAAGGTAGATGGTGTGGACTATCACATTTGGGAACTTAAATGCATGTTGGAACAAAAACTCCTATACGGTTCTTAGTATTCAATATAATATGAGAAGCATAACGGTGTTGAGAAGGAACGTACCCGTCACGACTATGAGTCTGGGTTTGTACCTGCACGTCCTACATACATACTCTTTGGCCGGATGAGCCCTATCATTACCAACGCTGATTTCCACTGAGTTTTTGTTGTTCTTCGCTTTGGGGCATTCCATTTGTTAGTGTCCTTGAACTCCACACTCGAAGCATTAGGTTTTTGGCCTTGGGGGGCGAACCCAGTGCCCCTTGATTGTTAGCATCTCGTTGCCATTTCCCGCACTCCTACATTCCTGAGCAAAATTGGCCAACTTTGTTGCATTTGTGCATTATGGAGCCACACGGGCGTCGTTGGTGATAGTGGCATTCTAAAACGCGATAGGGGTTTGTTTTGATCTAGTCCATGGCTTCTTTTCACCAGTCCTTGCAGTATAGGCCCTGCCAGTGTTCTGTCTCTTGTCTATCCTGTTGTTGGTTTTGCCTTTGTTTCAGGAAGTCGTTTTCAAAATTACTTTTGTTCTCAGTCTTTCTTTTTGCATAGTGATACTTTGTTATCCATTTAGTTTGTGGCCATTTCATCAGCTATTGCATTGGTTTTCGGCCCTTTGGATGTACAATGTTTCATGGATCATGTCGGGTAATCCCGCTCAACCTCGTACTTTCAATCTCTGTTGCTCGCGACTCCTCCGGAAAATCCGAACACACAGTAGTGCTAGTTACTGGGAAACGTTGATTGTAACCCTATACATCTCAGTACCCCTTCACTTTCTCACATCACTCGCTTCCAATAATTCCTAGCCTCGAGCTTTTTCATCTCGTTCCCTTGGGACAATATTGTCAGTTCATTTCTTCCTCGGATCGGACCCCAAGTCATTGCATATGCAGAATCCATGACTGACAGTCATATCAATGGGAATTCCACCTTGTTAAGAGCATCCTGCTTAGAAGAGTACAGTGCGAAAACTTAACTGATTTTCACCGGGAAGTTGCTTATGCGGGGCAAAGCGCGAAAACAGTCTCCTCCTTTTCGAACCATTAAGTTAATTCTACACGACTTCACCTCAGTACTTTGAAATATTGAGGTTTGCAACTCTTCTTAAAGTTCTTGGGTACCAGTAATTTCGAACAACGCGTTCAGTCCTTTGCCACATGTTACCTGATATCGTGTGGCCTGTCATCCCATTCACCTGTTTGACATCTCGTCTGCTTGCCAAAGCGGCAGTGCGGACCCTCTCACTTGGTCACAATCATTGCCTGGAATGCTTGGGCTTATTAGTGACGATGTTGGTGGTGGTTGTTGTATGTTGGGTGCGTGGGGTTGTTATGACCCGGTGTTGTCCTGGTGGTACGTTTAGGTGCCATTTCTCTTTCACTAGCAAAATGAATATGTACATCTACCCCGTGAGAGTTCATTATTCATAACCCTCGGACAAGACATAGACATGATAAATAAATTGAGATCACTTTCACAATGTGAATATGTCAACTGAATTGTATTCAACATGTATAACAAAACTCGACATCTATCATAACAAATTGATTACAGTACGAGACCTAATTACCCAACCATTTCCATATAGCAAAATTGCGCTAAAACAATCATGTATGGTTCAGTTACACAAGAACTGCATCATAGCGTTCACAAAATAAAACATAACAACCCGAATTGCCTTCTCCTTCAGCCGGGATTAAACCCGTTATACTTAGTAGGCTATGTACAAATGACTAGCCTATAACATGGATTTATCTGTGAAAAAAAAAAAAAAAAAAAAAAAAACTGCTACCAGTCTCCTCTTGGATGCTCAGGATTGTACACAGGACTCTCCAACGGGTCCCTGCTTGTCCCTTATATGTGCGGTAAAACTGTCCCTTGTAGTGTGGTCACCTGTCCTTGTAATGTGGTCACCTGTCCCTGTAATGACTGCATCACTGACAATGTCTGTATAAGCTACTGCTATCCTGTATGATCAGCTGTCCTCAACCCTCTTATCTCTGCAGATCTCCTCTGGTCTGCCTTTAGCATCTTGCGAAAATCACAGCCTGTCTCTTTGCGATCAGCCGCTTGCTAATCTATAATCTCTTAACATCTAAGACCAGTCATAGTAGTGCGCAGTGACATAACCTCTCTGCGGGCAAGATCACTCGCATCTATCGATCGCCCCCAAGCCTCTCGAGACAATCTAGCCTCTATTCATCCATCTGTTGAGTTGTATATGTACGTTGTCGCCTCTGTACTGTCTACTAATACAAATGATTGAGTCGACCCTCACGACCATCTAGCCGATCTCTGATTGCTATCATCTAACCTCATATAAATCTATCCGTGTACTTGCCTAACCCTAGTCTCAAATGCTGTCATATGTTGACCCAACTCCGTGTCCGTACTAACTGGTGCCCCCTGAAGGGTCTCAACTATCTCGTCCCATGAGTCGGTGATCCCATATCCAACTCTGCTATTCGAATCATGCCTGATCTCCTTTCAATAGTAGCTACAAAAAGCCTAGTATTTCCGAACGACCTTTCCCTGCCGGTCTCAGGACGCAGAAGCAGTTGAGCTCTCTCCCTTACCTCATCATCTAGGGACCAAGAGTCGGTACCTAACCTCTTCCGACGGTGGTAGGTACTATGGGTCTGTCCTCCCTACGGACTAGCAGAGGGACAGTAGAAATGGTGGTGATGAAAGTAGGATACTGATATGGGCTTGGGTGGTGGTATCCCTAATGATGGTTGCATCTGGTCTGTTGGGGGGGAGTATAAAGGGTTGGTGGTAATGGTAGATAATGGGAAGTAGATGAAGGGCCCTCCCCTCTAGCTCTCTTCGGATCATCGCAGCTTCGATAGCCAATGAACTGAAGGGGGCTAGGAGTGGTGCGGTGATACTACAGGTAGAGGGTGGTGATAGTGGTAGTGATGGCAGAGGTTATTACTAGGGAAGTGGTGAAAGACCATAGGACGAGTCGGTAATGATTCGTTGGATGCTTATAGAGAGAAGTCCTAGCAACCTCTGCCATCAGGACCTACTGGTGTGTAGTTACCGGAGCTGGATAGAAATACTAGTTTCACCACGATATGCTATGGTGTGGTGTGTGGTGTCGGCCGCTGACTCATCTATCTCGATGGATCTGTCTCCTCCACAGATAGGGCCTGATAGTTAGATGGTAATCAAGCAAACCAACTACAAGTCAGCAGGTCGGAAAAAAAAAAACATAGGTGCCATCCTCCCTCCCCTCCTCATATCGCGCTACCCTTGATGTCATTTGTCTATAATCCCGCCTAATGAACACCAACGTACCTCCTTAATCTCCGTCATCCTCAATCCTCCCCATCAGCTGGATAATCGGAAAGGATCCTCCTCGGGGGACCTCCTCGTTTATCCTTTCTCCGGGTACTGCCCTCAGGATCGGACTTCGGGAACATAGTCATGGTAGACTGAGAGGTGGGTGAGGCATAACTCGGGCATATGGCTGATCCTCAGCCACTATATCCTCATCAGCAAATGCTCTGGCCTGGATCCATTAATCTGGCGAAGGTGGGTTGTGCCTGCTCTTGGCTCTCACGGGGCCCAGGCAACTGTAATCTGGAGTAGGGTCGGGGCCTGAAGAGTCGGCACTCCTCACGTAGGGGTCCTCTGGCATCACAGGCAGCTCATATGGTACTCGTGATCTTTGGCTCTCGATTGATCCTATGTCTGATACATCCTTAAAATGGGCTAGAAAACCTCCGATTGTATTGTAAACCTCGATTCATCAGAATCTGAAAATGACTGAATCTGAAAAGTCAAATTAGCTTATCCCCCCCCCCCCCCAACCAATTGGTATTTAATTTAGACTCTTATATAGATAATATACATTTATAATCATACTTGTATATCAATTATGAATGCTCTAGTCCTCAAAACTAATGCAACAAGTAGTGTTATGCATGAATGTATGCACATATGCATGTCCCGTGTTTTAAATCCCTTTGTATGAAATCGATGTTTGAAAACGGCTTTTTGTCCAGCAAAAAAACATTTGAACTGGTTCTCTATAACCTTGAGCTCAGTTGCTACCAATCTGTAACACACCCCAAATTGGGTTTGCAGTGGAAGTGGAAGAACGGTCCTGGGGCGTGGTACTTCATTGATCAATAAACAAGATGTATATAGGAGACCAAAAAGTCATTTAAAAACGGATACATTGGGAATTAACAAGAAAGTATTTGGTTAATAAGCGATGCTTCATTGTCACTTGTTCAAAATACAAAGATTTCTATGCCCATAAACAGTTATACAAATGTAATGCGACCTAATTCATTAATGCATGATATCCATATCAAAACCACACAATGTATCCCTTGTACTCGTGCTTACTGATACCCTGAGAAAATTGCTTTAAAATGTCAAAATAACTGTTGGTTTAATTCATAAGGTTTGATATAATCTTATATTGTTAGGACCACAAGATTTCCCAAGTGTTATGATAATACAACAGATGGCAAGACATCATATAATGTAATTACGTTGCCCTAGACTCATGACACTGAAGCTCGAATAAAATGAATACCATATAAAATGGCCTATTGCCAGCTAGGTGATGTTCTAACCCGCAAATCTATGTTCGATATGGTTTACGTTTGTTTGCCCCAGTGATAGCTATCCACCCTATCGGCGGAGGTCAATCCCAATAGTTCTATCATTTAACCATTCGCGCTCTCAATTGTCTAGTAATTGAAGTTCATGATTAATGGGCTCTGGTGGGTTATCGCTAATTAGGCAGCACGTAATCATAATAAGAAACTTTACCACTTGTGTCAACGTTTATCTAAACATTGCATGATTTATCACCCATAAAATTAGTAAAACTAAATGCATGTAAAACGTGAGGGCTATGGAACTCACCTTGAGTGAGCGAATAACAAGATATCACGATAATGGTCACGGGTAAATCTCAAGATGGCAACTTATTTTAGTTAAGGTTGTACAAGTACTAATCCATTGGGTAATTACTACCATGCTTAATTCTATATACTAGTTCCCTTCTAATTGTTTTGGTAAAATTATGTTTAATAAGTTTAAATCGTTTTATATTTCCCGTTGTAGTAAAACTGGCGTAACTTTCGCGTTTTAAGCCCGATTTTGACGTTTCTTATGCCACGCTTTCGTATTAGGATGAGTTATCATATTTAAACATTTTCATTTTTTTGATCTCAGTTGATCAGTATTTTTACTGTTCACTCCAGTTATAAAGTTATTTTTATAGTTTTAGTTATCGTAAAACCCCCGTAAATAGTCGTTTTTTATTCGGTCTAGCTCCGTTTTCTAGCGTTTCTTCGAGCACGTTCTCGTTATTTGAAGTTCTATGTATTTTGGAGGTGTACAAAATAAAAAGTTTCGTCATGAATAGTAAGCTTTATAAAAAATTTGTTTTATAAAAGTATTCAATTGTCGTAACTCACACGAAATTTCCATAAACTCATTCGTTTTTTAATGAAAGATTACGATATCTTATCGTTTTGGTTTCCTAAAAAATATGTTGGATAATCTGTGTAAATATACAAACTTTTGTTTTATATAATTTTATGAAATTTTTATAAAAATTCTTTTATAAATCCGTTCTTATTTTCATATAACTTGTTTTTACGTAACTTTTTCGTTATTTATCTGTTTTTCGAGTTTACTTAGTACTTTTCGGAATCGTCATGAGACGTTATTTATAAAAATTATAAAGTGGATAGGTGTATGTCGAATTAAATAGAAAAGTTTGGGTATTTTTCTTTGATTCAATTATGTAAACTCTTTGTTTTATAGATTGTCTTAACTTTGTATTTTTTAACATTAGTCTTTTCATACTATATATATATTTATATGTCCTACATATAATAAAGTCCGTTAGTCTATCATTGTCCTCATATTTCCAAATTACCAAGATTAACAAGTTTAACAAGTTGATTATACACATTTACTTGTAGTTTTTCATGAAAATCATTAAAAACCCTAATCTTTCATTAACACTTTTCAAGCTGTAACCTAAGGTTGTTCTTTACTTATTCCGTACATTATTTACCGTATTTTTAGTGTTCATATTAACATAACTAATAGTCAATAAACAGATCACATGCCATTTGCATTTCTTTTTACAGTAACATATTAAGTAACTTTATAAACCTAATTTATACATAATCATTTTTACAATTAATTAACACTGGGTTAATAACATTATTGATCTATTTTAACATCATTATTATCAACCTTATTTTTTAAATAATTGAAAAGTGTACAAAAGCCTTATTTCACAAGTAAAAATACCCTTTTGCATATTCAAAAGTCTTAATGGTGATTTTTTGCTATAGAAGAATCATAGGAATATTATTAAATCATTTGAAATTGGAAAAGATAATGTTGTAGGACACCTTAGTGATGAATGATGATGATGAAGAATATGTGCCTAAAACCCTTGTTTAGGACTTTAAAACCAAGCTTGCACACTTGAAAATCCTTAGTTTCTTTGAAAACCCTATCTTGCTAAAACTCTTCTTTCAATACTTGTAAATGGTTGAATCCATGCTTGGAAAACATTCTTAGTATATCTAGATGATGTGTGTATCATATGTGGTTTGCTCTTAGAAAATAAGGTATGGACTTTTGTATGGATAGTTTATAGGGGGGGGTTGAGCCGTGGGTTATTAAGGAGAGAAAATGAGAGATTTTTATCTTTTACACCAAGTGTTCTTGTTATCTATGTGTTTATGCATGTATACTAGTATATATGCTAAATGACTAGTCAAAAAGATGCAATAGTTGGTCAAGAAACACAATGAGGGTCTTAAGGAAGGACTTATGGTCAAATGAGACACAATATGGCTATGTTTAATGCAAAGGTGATGTACAAGCCAACTTGTAAAGAAAATGTGTGCTTTATTTCTCCAATGTTGTTGTTGTGCCATGGGATAGGGGGGGAATGGGTTTCTAGAAGCCTTTGATATTTAACACAATATCTAGTGAAAGTTATACATGTTACAAGTTATAATTTTTGTATAAAAAGGTGTTTACTTGAAAGTATTCATGCATTGTTTTATTTTCTAATGAACAAAGTGTAAAGTAGTATTAACTTGGGTAAATTTTAATAAAACTTTAAGTGTTGGGTACAATCGTGGGTATTTGTTGAAGCGTAGATTAATTAACGTGGTTCCGGGTATGCCTAAACGCATTTTATCGCGAAACGTATACACTTTACGTATTCGATAAAAATAAAATGAACAAAGACCATAATTATTCTCACAATAATTATTTAATACTTGATTGATGTAAACGCTTAATTGATTGATGCCCGTTTACATTGCACGCTAATTTTTAGCTTACGCGATTTAACATAACGTTTACGATTTAAAGCAAACGCGTACAATTCAAAAAAAGTATATTGTGGATTTATCGACGTCGTCAATGATTTGAAAACACGGGGTGTTATATAGTTGGTCGAGGTTTCCTGTATACATTGGGTGGCATAGTTAATACCCCAGAAAGACTTTTCTCAACTTTTGATGGGATTTGTCATCAAACTTTTCGTGCAGCATGATCTGATGTTCTGAGAACCACAAAAAGCGATAGCGATGACGAGGAAGAGTATGAGATTAAGAGAAACAAGTTTGGAACACCAATGTATGGCCCAAAACCAGCAGCGTATCTGAATTGTAACGATCTAACTGAGCGATCATTAGCCCTACAACCAGTTATCAACCCATCCTAGAAGATTAGTGTCTGGAAGAAGGACGTTAGTTTCTTTGGTTCATTACCTATACCGTCGTAACATGTTGACAGGAAGCCTAATTACAAAGGATGTTATACTAAAGAAGAGGAAGCAACAGGACAGTGGCGTATTGAGATAAGGTTGACTGACCCATATGGGAATATTTATGTGCAGGGGTTCATAACCAAGAAAACAAGCCAAAAATTGTCGAAGTACCATATGTTGAGTGACATTATGTCACCCAACTGGTTTATCGAGTGAAATGTTGGATTGAGTGGGAATAAAGGAGGAAAATTCATTTACTCCTAAAACTATTTTTACTTTTTCTTATTGAGTCAAAAATAAAATCATTTGTATAAATCCATAAGAGATTACACTTGATGTACGAACATTAGTCCGATAAATGATAAATATTAATATTTAGTCAATTTGATGGATTGAAAGTTTATATTATAATTGTGTTTAAAGTAGTCCGCTTATCCTAAGTATGGGGAGAAATCAAGTTTCCCCTAAGAAAAAAAGAAGAAGTAGTTTTGGGATAAAGTGGATTATGATTTTATTATAAACCTTTTTAAACAAATATAAAAATAATATCACTAAAATAATTACCTTTTTTGATGTTTATGTTTGGTGCTTACGCCATGTCGGTGAAGTTTAGTTTCTTGTACAAGCTTATGGCAATTTGAACATTTCATGACTGTGCGTATGAGCGACTTCCGTTTACTATCCATTTTTACAAATTTGAGCGAGCGTGAAGATAAACTTATCTATAAAAATTTACAAGTTGTTTTGTCGTGTTATCTATGCTTGTGATCATTAATTTGTTTTATAAAATGAAATACTTTCGCTTTGATTGTTTGAGCTCAAGCAATAAGCTAAGTATGGGGGGATTTGATAGCGCTCCAAATATACATAAAATATCCCTCGAAAATATTTGAAATATATATATTAACGCATGAAATATTGCAAGTTTGGTTGTTTATTTGTATTATAATTATTACAGGACCAAGAGCGAT
>BQNB010040939.1:0-47078 GCA_026074375.1 Tanacetum coccineum | reverse complement strand
TATATATTTGATATTGTTTCCCTTTTCACACTTGGAATTTTTAGCATTTGCTTTTTTCATTCTTAAGTGTGGGGGTAGCAC
This sequence comes from Tanacetum coccineum, assembly GCA_026074375.1. Classification (NCBI taxonomy): domain Eukaryota; kingdom Viridiplantae; phylum Streptophyta; class Magnoliopsida; order Asterales; family Asteraceae; genus Tanacetum; species Tanacetum coccineum. Next base: position 46,997 of record BQNB010040939.1, on the reverse strand, counting down.
CCGATATTTTTGAACATTAAGGCCAATGTTCAGTTCTAAGTGTGGGGGGGTTTCTATTGAAATGATCATACCTGTGCTTGTATGTGCCCTACGCAACTCCGTTTTGACCAATATATTGTTTTATGTCATGAAAAAAAAAAGAGAAAATGATATAAAAATGTGTAAAAATAAGTAGGCCCATAGGCTAGAACAAGGGAGATTATGACTTGATCGAGTATTACACTCTAGCTTTCCCCTTAACTTTCGAGACTAAGCGTTTGCAAGACTTAATTTTTTTTTTCAAAGAACGAAAAATGATAGAGCTAGGTATAAGTTAGATGCTAAACGTAGAGTAGTTGAATCTCTTTAGAGCTCATAGAGGTTAATTGTGGCTTTTTGTTCCTATCAGCTAAATAAACGCAATAAAATAATTTTCAATAAATAAAGTTGTTAAGAAATGATAAAACCCGTAGGTGTGGTTATGTTAAGCCGTCTCCCCTAAACCACCCCGTTAAACCCTAACCCCTATCATCAATCAGTCCATCCCACCGATTAAAAAAAGCCTCATTCTCTTTACTCTGCTTTATCGTAGAATTCGTTGGAGCCCTTTACAAAGAATCAATTATTTCGCTAACCAATGGATCAGTGAGTTTTGAGCAGGCCCAAGTTTTGTTCAATGTTGACTTGTTGGCAAAAGCAAGGCTTAAGCAATTATTCATCTTTACGTAGAAGGAGGTTGCTAGATCAGTAGTAAGAATTCATGGGCGTGATTATTAAATAACTATTATTATAGGTATGGGAAAGTCAAGGACAATGATCCGTTTGGAGATGTTATCATGTATTAGTTTTGTTTGAATATGTTATCACGTATTAGTTGGTTTTATGTTGTTTTTTAAAAAAGTTATAGTTTATTTTATTTTTTTAATTTTTATTTGTGTTGGTGATTTGTGCTAAGGTTACAAATCCACACGATTGTTATTTGTGTTGGTGATTTGTGCTAAGGTCGCAAATCCGCACGATTGTTATTTGTGTTGGTGATTTGTGGTAAGGTCACAAATCCACACGATTGTTATTTGTGTTAGTGATTGGTGTTAAGGTCACAAATCCACTCAATCTTATATTGTTGTTCATACTTCGGTCATGAGCCGGTTTGTTTTTTTATTACGTTAATGTTTTGTTTTGTTTTTTTTCTTTTGCCTGGATTGAGGACTATGCAGAAGAAAATCCATGAGTTTAGAACGTCTAGAAGTAGATACTTGTTACGCCTACCAGTAATATTCTTATCATCCCCGCTCAAACGGATTTTCAAAATTAAGTTTGATGAATATGAGACTCTTAAGAACAACGCTCGGTTAGTGGTGAAAGGATAACGACAGGAAGCTGGTATTGATTTATAGAGGAATCATTATGCTCGGTTGCTAGATTATAAGCGAAACAGACTCATTCATTGCTCACGCAGCCAGTCAGAACATGGTGATATACTAGATGGACGTGAAAACCGCCTTCCTCAACGGCGAACTGAATGAAGTTGTCTATGTTAGTCAACCTGAAGGATTTGTAAATCAAGATCATCCATCGCACGTGTACAGATTAAAAGAAAGCTTCTTATGGACTAACAAGCTCCACGTCTGGTATGACAAGTTGTCAGATGTTTTTGATCAACACAGGATTTACAAAAGGCTAGTCGATCCAACTCTTCACAGAATAGCAGCAAACATTTCTACTGGTACAGAAATATATGTAGAGATATATTAATCATTGCCTCTACCAACCCCAAAGCATGCAAATATTTGCATTTGAAAATGAACACAACTTTCAAATGTCCGATGATGGGACAAATGTCATTCTTTTTAGGATTAACAAGTTTCGCAAATCCCAGAGGCATCTAATCAACCAATCCCAAATATGCCCAGATAATCTTGAAAAAGTTGTGGTTTAGACTCATGCACACCCAATGACACTCCAATGCGGAGCGTCTCGACCTTGATAAGATAAGGGAGGAAACTAATTGCTCCTACACGTATTCGTGGTATGGTTGGCTCCCTTAATGTATCCCTTAGTACATCTAGACCGACATAGTATTTGCTTTGTAAGTGATCACGATACCAGGCAAAAGCCTCTGAAATGCAACCATACTGCTATAAGCGGATCTTTTCGATACCTAAAAATGAACCATTAACAAGGGTCAGTGGTATCCAAAGGAATCCGGCTTTGATCTAAAAGCTTTGCAGATGCTGATTATCAGGGTGTCATGACACAAGGAGAAGTACATCTGTTCAGCTCAATTTCTTGGACATCGGCTTGTTAGCTGGTCATCCAAAAAGCAGAAAAAGTTCTGCCATCCTCCCACTCAGAACTGAATAAAATAGCCCTATCAGGATGCTGTGCTCAAATCCTCTGATGCGCTCTCACTACGAGACTATGGATTATGATCGTTCACGCAAAATTCTGATGCAATTGTGACAATCAAAGTAGCAATTTGCACTATATGTTGCAATAGTGTTCACACTCGCGTTCCAAGCACATTGATATTTGTCACCACTTTATCAAAGAGCAGGTTGAAAGGAAAAGTAGTTGAAGTAGTATTTCCGTTGGAGACATAAACTACCAACTGCTGACCTATTTACGAAGGCCTTACCTGAGAGAGCGCTTCGCAACACTACTCCCACTGCTTTGGAGTTTAAACAAAGTCACCAGAGACTCTGAAGAACTACATGAAGATCTGTCTCCGAGTAATACAAGTGTTTTCACATGTAATCATGTATAAATAAAAACAAAAACTAGTGTATCTGGCTTGCAGTTATTTCAGACTGTAACCCGGTCTTAACCAGAGACTTAATGTACGTTTCAGTGCATTATTTCTTCCACAGACAAGAAGTTGTCTAAGACCCGAACACTTTTTCTAATAAACAATTGTATTAATCAAACTGTATCTGGTAGTCACCAATCGACATTGACCAAAACCTTTCTATATACCCGTCATTGTTTGAGGGGGAGAATCAGGTATACTAACAGTTTTACAGGTCAGTTGGACGCACTGTTGCTGATTCTAGTACTGAAAGATTGAAATGAGCCACAACCTACGTCTTCAGATGGTTTGATTTATCACTCCTATCTCGGTATGTTTCAGATCTATTTTGATATTCACTGAAATTTGTGCTCAAATTAGCTCACCTCAATGTATGAGTGGGAGCTCAAAAATTTTTAAGTCCAATATAATCCAAAACCATACAAAAGTTGCATACTTTTGATCGGGGGAGAAAATGTGACTTAAATGTAAACCAGATAACTAATGATTCGATTGATTCAAAGTGCTAAGTCCTATCCTTGCATGTGCAAAACATCTTTTTGAATATCCGATGCACATGTTATAGGGGGGAGTAAAAGTGACAAATATACTCAACAATGTCAAGATACAAAGCTTTAGAGTTATACACAATTATCTTGAATAATTCATAAAGAATCTTTTGTTTCATGATTAGAAAGTGTCTAAAGGAAGCGAAGGAAAGATATTTGGTACACCAGGGTATCGTAAATACTCAAATACTTTCTACGGACATACCACTAGTGAGAATGACTCTCTACAAATACTTTGTATGAGTTGATGAGAGCCCATGAGCACTTCATAATCTTCGAGATATCTTTCAAAAATCAGCAGAGGCATTCTGATTTAAACTTTCGTTGTGTCCTAAATAAATCTCACAAGCACACGAAAGTTTTTCAAATCATGTTTTTGCCACAGGTCTTCTACGGTACTTAAATTGAAATAAGAAGTAAAACAGCCTGAACACGGAATATACGGTAAAGTCAGCAGATAGAGTAACTGTACTGACTCACTGCAAGCATACGGAAATCTGATACTTCGGTATTAGAGGACTAAAGGCTTTGACTGGAAAACCGTCCAAGAAGTTCTTTATTGAATCTATCAGATCACAAGTCGTAATTCGTACTGTATGGAAATCGACTCACCATTTTTTCTAAACAAAGATGACTACTCCAGAGCAAACGGCTACTGGTAAATAGATATCAAATCCGTATTCATATTTATAGTTTACTAAAAAACTATAAGGTTCTCAATGCACCTTGTTATTGCCAACAAAGCATTGACTATGTCCATAGCAACGGCTCATGTAAAGACATAACCAATCCGTTGATAGCTGATAGTTTGCTAGAAACTATATTGTCATACTCAAAGATTTGAATACATCAAGAAAGCTAAGTACGAAAAGCTTTCCTCACCTCTGAAATCAAGTTTATCTTCAAATGCTAAAGTCAAATAATTAGAAGAAAAAAAGTACTCAAAGCATTCATTATAAAGCAAGTATGACATTCGGACCAAAAGTTTCATCGAATGCGAACTTCTTAACAAAAGTTGCATGGTTTTTACAATTTTTAGTTTTTAATCCCTTCTCTTCTGATGAAAGTAAGGTACACATCGAGGTTTTGTCAGTGTTGTGGGGAAATAGGCTACCGTTTCCTGACGGCTCGCTCCCGTTGACTCGGAAGTTAAAAGACCATAAGACTTGAAATTTGGCCATAATAAAATGTAATAATCCAAAGCCGAAATAAGACTACTATTTCCTGACGGTTCGCTTCTATTGACTCAGTTGTTTAAAGGGTGGAGGTAATAATAATAATCCAAGACCGATAAAAGTTTACTGTTTCCTGACGGTTCGCTCCCATTGACTCAGAATTAAAAAAAGTCGAGGAAATTCCCGAGGTCGAAATAAGACTACTATTTCCGATGGTTTACTCTCGTTGTCTCAGTTGTTTAAAGGACTGAGGGCTAATACTGCTGCGATGATAATAATCCTATTTAGCTGTGATTTTGTTTTAAGCTTGGTTTGGGGATTGTGAAAATCGAGGATGATGATCTTTGTCTCCTAGAAACACCCAGTTTGCGTGTTTCATGTTCTTAAAGCCTTTTATATAATTTGTATAAAATTTTATCTTAGTTTTTTATTTATTAAGGAATAAATTGTTAAAACGTGGCGTTTTTGAAACAAATGACTTTTCTTATACCCCCTTGATGAACACCTTTCTGTTCTTGTTTGATGGGATTATTAGTTAAGGGGGGTTAAAAGATTTTCTTTCACAACGTGTGTAATAAACATTGCATGTGAGACCAACAATGGCTTAGTGTGGGGGAATTTTGATGTTTGCTTAAACACACATCATTTTTATACCAGAAAACACACTAAAACAGACTAATAACCATAAAATATGTGACATTATATTGCAAATATGTTTGGTATGTGTTATTATGTCTTGCATGCATAAGGGATTGAAAACAAAGCAAATACGGTGATTTTCAGATGAGTCTCGACGATGTTTTCACGTTTATCGAGATTCAAACGAAGTAGGAAAAATTCCCCGAACACTCCATTGGAAAGAGCATGAAATTACGAGTCCCTATATACCTTTCACACCGTTTCAATCGGTCTAAATATTCGAATATGGACTGGTCAAATTCCCTATTGACCTTTTCTTTAATAATTCTGGACTGACCTAATTAAACCACAAAAGAATTATTGTGCAAATATATTATAGAAACACACTCCAACTCAGCTAGAAAAGGGGTGACCCCTTGTGTGTTTCTACCTCCAGGTCGCAGGTTCGAGCCTGGCTAAGGCTGGGTTTTGCTATTTAACCCTCTGCCACGTCAGATGCCACGTGGATCCACTCAGGTGGTGACACGTGGCAACCCGACCAGAGCCATGACCTGACATGTGGAAATCCGGCACGTCACCAGTGAAGTGTCATGTGGGTCTCACTTGCTGACACGTGGCGGCGGCTGTCCAATGACAGCTTTCCACGTGGCGGCGGCTCTGACATGTCATTAATGCAGGTGGTACGAGGTTGCAGAGGCGGCGGCCAATGATTTCTATGAGGTTGCAGAGGTAGCAGGTCAGCTGACCAATGGGAGAGTGCCACGTGTACACGGTGACTAGAAATGGCAGCCGTCAGACGAGTGATCCGAGGCTTCTGGAAGGCAATTAATGCTCATCATTGGAGGAATTTTACTGGTGGAGAGGTGCCCACATGGCAATTTGATTGGTTAAAAGTGCTTCATATTTGCTGGCATCTTGGAGGCCATGCGAAATGACGAAAATGCCCCTCCAGACTATTAGGCTATTTAATCCCCCTCACTTCCTCTCATTTTAACAACTTTTCCTTTACATTTCTCACATAGTTTATTAGCTTATTTTTGTATTACTTTAGTTTTTGTAAAAGCTTTCATAGCTTAATATTTTAGCTTATTATAAACGAAGATGAAGGTTTTTAAGATTGATGTGACTTGAGCTTATTTCTTTCTCTAATCCTCTATTCCTTGTTATAAATTTCTATTAAGCTCTTTTTAACAAATAAGCACTTATAAGCTTGTATGAGTTTATTAATAGCTTATCTACTATAAAATAGCTTTTAGACTTTTATAAATGAGGTTTTAATATGTTTATCTTTTTTTATGTTTTCGATCGTAGCTTATTTCGATTAGATTATTGAGATTAGCTTATATTCAGATAAGCTTCACCTTATAGCTTATTCAATTAGCTTATTTTAAATACGTTTGATTTTTTTAGTTTTTGAATAAAGCTTATACATAGCTTATTTTCGGATCAACTATATAGCTTATTTCGAGAAGTTTAGTTAGCTTTTAGCTTATTCATTTAGCTTTTTGGTCTATTATTTTAGATCTAGTCCTTAAATATACCTAATCCTCGTTCACTTTCAAAGAGAACATCTTAGTTTTGGGTGGATTTAGATTTATTAATAATAGATCTGTTGTTTTCATATTCGATCTAGTTTTTTATATTAATATCTTATAGTATTTTAGCTAGTTCAATTAGCTTTTTGGTTTATTATTCTAGATCTAGTCTTTAAATATACCTAATCCTCATTTACTTTTCAAAGAGAACATCTTAGTTTTGGGTGGATTTAGATTTATTAATAATAGATCTATTGTTTTCATTTTCAATCTAGTTTTCTATATTAATATATTATAGTTTTTAGTTTCATCTCTAGCTTGTAATTGATATATTGTTCATATTAACCTTGATTGTGCTTTGATGTTGATGGAACCATTCCTACATCTAAGGCGTGGAGCTTAAGGGTCTTATAAGCTTACTTTATTTCTAAACTTTAAAGCTTTTATAGTTTTTATAAAGCTATTTAGTAAATAAAGCTTACAACTTTATTAACTAATTAGTTAAATAAAATCTAATAAATAAGTAAACTTTAGTGTTTAATTAGTTTATAAGATCGGGTGGTTTAGTTCGTCTCGATTTCGTCAAACGGGTTATATTTTCTTACCTTTTTCAATCCATAGTAGTTTAGAAAAAATATGTTTATGATAATTGTTAATTTGATTGATACTAGTTTAGTAGGCATGATTAGTGAGTAGATTATTATATGTTTGTTAAGTGAGTTGTGACTAGAGAATTAAGTGTGAAATAAAGGGGATTGTTGATTAATAATTTTCGAATTATTTAGATTTCTTTTTGGTTATTTTGACGGGTAAAAGCTGTTAGAATAATCAAACATTAATCTAGTAATTTGTACCAAAATAAATGATTGTTTTCAAAATAAACCAACGTTGTGAGAAAATAGTTTTTAAACGGGTACTAATTCATCAATTAAAACTCTCCTTCACACTTAATGATCTTTTCGCCTCACTTGACAAGCATATCCTTTATACATATCTTTTAAATCTTTTAGATTATTATTCCTTAGTTTTAATAATTAGTATAGCTTTTAATTCTATAAAACCAACAAAAAATATACGATAATCAAGCATCCAATAAAAGACATCAACGTGAATTTCTATTCATTTCTCACCGTGGATACGACTCCGAAAGATTGAATTATTACTTGTCCTCAAGTAATTCTTTTATCGAATGGCAAATACTATATTATTACTCGACACGTTTACGACGTATCAGCTATCATATTTGTACTTCTTGAGTTAAAGAGATTTGCTGACCTTCTCAGCGTGTTTTCTCTTGAGAGCATCATGTTCAGCATCCTGAGTTTTCTTGAACTTTTCACTAGCTTTAGTAGTGATTGCTGCTTTTGGATGAATCCCTAGCTTCTTGGCTTCCTCTCTAACCACCTTGATCACCTCAGGCTTGTTTATTGCAAACAGCCTGGCTTCTTCCTCAGCCTTCTTAAGCTTTTCCTATTTTTCCATGTGAGCATGATGACATCAAATAACGTTATATTTATACCATCATTTATCCTGAATATATTATCCACTTTTATATAATTATTGCAAGAATCGTTACTTAATTGCTTAAAGTTGTAAATTGTAGTAATTATGGAGTGGTTTGTAAAGACATGCTAAAAGGCGTACTTTTTGGAGCTTAAACGATAATATTTGAAGATTGCTTATTTCTACCCAGTACGCCGTATCCAGAAAAGAAGATACGGCATATCAGCGCCTGGACTTCACAAGAAAATACGCATTCTCAATTCCCAATACGGCATATCCTAGTTCCTTCATACGCCGTATCCAGCTGGATAAACATTCAAAGATTTGGTGCTAAATATAATTTGGGATGGATATATCTGATTGATTATGAACGTAGCGCACACTCTAAGGAAACATCCCTATACACCGTATTGACCTCATTCAATACGGCGTATCCATCAATTTTCAGAGCCTATAAATAGAAGACTAAAAAATGAGTTTTCATGGTGCAAAATCATATTCTCTATACCATACACATAAAAGACAATTTTCTATAGAGAAGAAGAGCAGCCAAAGGTCAAGCATCGATCACGATTCCAAAGAAGACACCGTGTAATTCCTATACTCTTGTAATCATTTAATTTTTGGTATCGTTTGGTAAAACGTTTAGTTTACCTTGGTTATTTGATCACGCTTGTATAATTACAATGGTTATGGGCTAATATCCTCGGGTATTAGCCATCTTGTTGGGAATTATATTTGAGTTGATAAGACAAAACAAGAATGAAACATGAAGGACTTAAAGGAAAAGGACCTAAATCGACAATAAGATATTCTTCAAGCTGGTGGAGTATATTCTACAAAAGATGGAAGATATCAGAAGATACTAAAAGATATGCTCAAGAAGAATAAAGATAAAGATTAAAAGATTGACCAATAGAATCACAAATAATGTTCTATCTTTGTCTTTAAATTATAAGCTTGGTTGGACTGGCAGGTGACCAATATGTTTCAACAAGTATGTTCTTAATTAATGGATAAAAGACTTGAACAGTGAAACTATGGTATTTAATATTTACGTCAAACTGTAAGTGGGTAAAGTCCTAGTTTGGGTTAGGGTTTAAATAACCAGATTCACCATTGCTCTTTAATTTCCTTAGATAGATTATAATTAAACTAAAAGGATGCTTTATGCGGATACGTTAATTGTGAAAGGATTCAACGTGTCTAGGTCTTAGGATGATTTCCCGCCTAAGTTTTAAGAATGATATGCCGCTTCGAGATAATTAATCATTACACTAAAAAAACAAACCAACATTTAATTGGATTTTATATGGCTAATATAGTTTTCTATCATTTGGCTTGTACCGCTCTTTTATCTTTTGATTATCTTCTTGCATGTTTGTTGTGTTTTGAATTCATTATTGTCACCATAAAACCTATGCCAGTCTCTCAGGCTGAAAACCCCTCATTATCATTAGAACTAGGTTTAGAATAGGTTTAACAAATAATTAGAATTAACTAGATTAATTATATTAATTAAAATATTGATAGAATATAAGGTTAACGACCTCTCTCTTAGTGTTCGACACCCTACTTACCATGAAACTCCACCTGATCGGGTACACTGCCCGTTAAAGTGTTATTTTACGATAAGTTAGCTAAATATAAATTTAAAACTTGGTAATCAATAATTTGACCCTACACGACAGCACATCAAGTTTTTAGCGCCGCTGCCGGGGAGTGAAAAAATTTAACCTTTAATTTTATTAGTATTTCTAACCATTAGCTTAGAATAATTTGATTAACATAATTTCATTCTGTTTGTATTCAGTTTAATTTTGTGTTTAATTGTATGTTTAAATTCCCGCATTATTTAATTGTTTTCTTAGTATCCTTTTCTGATAGATCAACTGTTATGCCGTATCCACCAGTTGGATACGACGTATCAACCCTTCTACTCAGACATTGTATTGATTACTGCAGTCTAAATAATGTATACTGTTCTTCTAAATAATACGGCGTATTCTACAAAATCAATACGACGTATTAACCTTTAGAAAATCTATACGGCGTATTCAAATCAATTGAATATGGCGTATCGATCAACTGATATAGTAGCAGTCATGATTTTTTGTATTCGATTTCCTGTTTACCGTGTTCTCTCCCTTGAGGGCACATCCTACTGATTGTTTGTTCTTATTCTCAGGAAACCGTTGACGAAGAAAGGAGTCACGATGGCAGAACCAAATGAATATATTTCCGTTACCCAAAAGAACTTCCTCTCTGATGATAACGAAGGAAGAATGGGTCGAGAAGAGTTTTCTTGAAATACAAGGAACATTTTTGGTGAAAATATGTGAGAATACTTACAATGGGATAATTAAAGAAAATACGTTTAAACACATTAATAATTTTCTCAAAGGTAGTTCGGGCATACTCAAAATAATGGGCTGAGTAGGATCGCTTTAGGCTTAGCGTTTTCCTATCGCACTCGCAGGGTGCTGCATGATACTGTGTTTAATAAGATTGTAATGGCTCGTTATCTATGGGGATAATTGGATTAGAAAAGTTTCATTCAATAAAAGTTTGCAATCCTTTCTAATGACATGAGAGATGGAAGCGAGTATAAGATGATGATCCCAGACGATATGTTGCAAATCTTCATAAATCGACTGGCAACTATTTGACTTCGAGACACCTTGATTGTAAAGGCATTCAATGAATTCAACTGTCTCGTAAATATCGACACGGATCTATTTACTTTTGATATCCAAGGAACCAAGACTTACAAGGAGTATGAGTCAAATAATAATATGACGGGGGATCTTAAGGAACCATGATCAGATAACGGGGTACCATATCAACTGTGTGATCATATATGTGAAACCATATCGTTTTTAAGAATGAATGGACTAACATGGCCCACGTGTATTCCAAATAACTTGATGGGTTCTGTAAACGGTGGAGAAAACTTCCCGAGTATGGTTCGAGTCGGATGTATGACTTACTTTCCAGGATCACTAAAATGGGTATGATGAATTGACTGCTGGAAAGGCTGGACATAAGAAGCTTTAATGGCTATATGGCTAGATTTAAAAGAATCATGGGGGAATGCAACTCCTAGAGTGATGAAATTCTACGCATGGTTAAAAATAGTTTTGAGAACTTCCACGAACTAGATTATGATGTATTAGTAAAACTAAAAGAATACTGGTGGAAGGTAAATGCTTATGAAAACACTTCATTTACTCGTTGGGAAAATCACAGCCATGGACCGTATACGAATGCCAAAACTGAAAGGGCTTATGACCCTTATCTTGATATTAAGGGGCATCTTTGGTGGAAGTATGGAACAATCGAATGCCTGGTAGACACTCATAAGACAATTTAGGAATATAAGAAGGAACATCATGATCCATCAGTCTGCAATGTTAGAAGATTCTAGATGATGAAATACTCATTCGATGCTGATGATAAGTATGTTGCCATTAAAGAACAAGAGCACTCAGACCATTCAAGAACCAACGTTGATGCATATCAAGCTTATAGAGAACTTTTTTGCATTATGGATGAGGGATGGCTCATGACAAAGGAAAAAGTAGATTTGAGAGGAGGAAAAAGGCTAAATTAAAGACTAGTGAGAAAGAGAACGCGCTTACTAGGAGACAACCCGGCTATTTTAATTGTTTGAAAATTGTAATTTTAATTGTTTATTGAGTCTGTCTTCCCAGACACTCAATACGACTTATCAAACCTCTATGGATACGCCGTATCGAACCTGTCTGGACGTTATCAGTCCTTAATTTCTGCAAAACTTTAAAGCATTTGTTTTTACAGGATGCAATACATCGTATCCTTGGGTTTGGGATACAGCGTATTGACTACCTGTACAGTGTGTTTATTTATTTTCCTGCATTGTAACCATTGTATAACCGAAATAGGAATTGCACTTTTGTCTTCTAAACTTTTGCGCAGGACCTTGCTGTAAAGAAATCGACGATATGGTATACTCTGAAAAAGAAGTGTGTTAAACTCGTACAAGCATTCTGAAAACTCGCCAACACACTTTTTGCTCAAGAACTCAAATTGGAGAATCATCTCGAGCAACATATGGGGTAGTTCGCCTCGTTCTTGAATTCTAATTTTCTTAATTTTTTTTTTTTTTTTTTTTATTCATGTTCATTTAATGTTTGGTATCTTTACAACGAGATGTTGTATAACTTAAGTTTTTTTTGTTGTTGGGGGGGGGGGGGGGGGGGGGGGGGGGGTGGGGATGGAGGAGTAGAACGCCTACTTGTCCGTTTCTTTTACAATTAATATGCTATGATGCTTAAATTATGCTTAAATTAAAAAAAAACTAGATAACTTTTGTTAAGAATTACTAGTTACATGACCTCGCGCACTATAAACCTTAATACCAAATTGTGAGAATTAAGCCTATTCCGTTTCCAAACGTTTACCAAGAATTCCACAAAAATTATTAGTGTGCCGGTGATGTAGTGGACCTTAGAACTTAGCTTGGTATATCATTCGAGACCACAACGATGAGTACTATAGACTTATATGGAGTAACATGTTTAACTGGTAAATTTCTAGGACTACACCAAAAAACCTAAATGTTGTAAAATTAACTAACTACACTAGTTAGGTAAACGAGGTAACCCTTTGCTTACTCTAACTATAAGAGTAAGATCCCCTAGAAAAACATGTTGAGCCATTCCTGTCTTTTTCACACCAAATGTCTATTTTGTTACACCTTTACACCTTAGCCTACCTTGTAGATTAAGTCTACTTAATCAAGTTGCTAGATTTAATAAATTAAATAATAAAAGAGATTCAACTATATATAAATAATGCTATATTAATTGCTTTTGTGTAAAGTTTTGTATTTCCCGTGTCAAAGTGAAATTTTCTATCTCCGGTTAGGTCAAAAAATTACACAATGCAATGGGAAAATATGTAGCTCGTATATTTTGCTACTTTTGCAATTATGTATTATGTCCGAAGATGAAGTGTTGAAAGAAAAAAATAGCCGAATGAATTATGATTGCGAAGACGGTGAAATTGCACCGAGATTTATGTTTGAAAAAAAGGAAAAATAGAAAATGCATCAAAAAAGAGGAGGATAATTGATAGTCGATTCGTTGAAACTTAAACCGATGTAATAGTTAGAAGGATCGATTATTCGTTGATATGGGATGAACTCATCTGATGTATAGTTTTGTATAAAGTGACCGATATCACCACTTTTGTAAAAGTATGTAAAGTTTGGGATGATTGGGAAGTTGATCGTTATGGGAACGGTAACTTAGGTTGTCTTTGTCATGCTATGATCGAGACGTTTATTTATATTTCGATTCTTTATCATGGAACGGTCGTGAAAAGTTTCTAGCAATTATATACCTTATTTGTCCAAGCTTAATCTATTTGTTTTGTGAATTTTATTTAACAACAATTTACTTCCCTTTCCTAGCAACTAACCTTAGGTTTTACTCGAACAAGGTTGAGATCGAGTCATGCATGTCTATTTTGTCGTTACAGCCATGTATGCGTGATTCAGCCACCTTGTTGGTTTATTACTTTTAGTGAAAGTTAGAAGATCCCTACTTTATATCGTTCTTCTTCCTAACTTGGTTAAACGCGAATAAGGATGTGATCGAATTATACATGTCTATTACGTCGTTACGGTCGTGTATGCATGATTCAGCTGCCTTGTTGGTATGGTACTTTCGGTGAAAGATTGTTAGAATGATCAACCTTAAGCCTAATTACCAAATTTTCATTTTAACTTGTTTCTCCTTAGCTCTACTGGTAGAGATGTGTATCCTTGCCAAGCATATGATATGAAACTAATCATGACCAAGCAAATGTGCGTACCAATTAAATGTTACACCCTAGATTAGTTGAGTGATCTGAGTGTTTTCATTTTCTATATTTCGTGAGGTACTTGGTCTTGTACATGTGATTAAAACGAAAGAAATACTTAACGGAAAAATCCTTAACTTCGGTTAGGATACATTTTCAATAAATTTCTAGAGTCTACTTGAAGACAAGTATGATTCAAGTGAAGGGATATTTTATGACATCAAATAACGTTACATTTATACCATCATTTATCCTGAATAAATTACTCACTTTTACATAATTATTGCAAGAATCGTTACTTAATTGCTTAAAGTTGTAAATTGCAGTAATTACGGAGTGATTTGTGAAGACATGCTAAAAGGTGCACTTTTTGGAGCTTAAACGATGATATTTGAAGATTACTTATTTCTGCTCAATACGCCGTATCCAGAAAAGACAATATGGCGTATCAGCGCATGGACTTGACAAGAAAACGCGTTTGTTTAATTCCCAATACGGCGTATCCAGCCTATCTACATACGTCGTATCCAACTGGATAAAAATTCAGAGATCCTATAATAAATATAAATTGGGAATTTTATAACTAATTGATTGAGAACGTAGCGCGCACTCCAAGGAAATTACCCATATATGCCGTATTGACCTCATTCAATACAGTGTATCCATCAATTTTCCGAGGCTATAAACAGAAGACTCAAAAATGAGTTTTCGGGATGCAAAAACATATTCTCTATACCATACACATAAAAGTTGATTTTCTAAAGAGAAGAAGAGCAGCCAAAGGTCAAGCATCGATCATGATTCCATAGAAGACACCGTGTAATTCCTATACTCTTGTAATTATCTATTTTTTGGTATCGTTCGGTAAAATGTTTAGTATACCTTGGTTATTTGATCACGCTTGTATAATTACAACGGTTATGGGCTAATACCCTTGGGTATTAGCCATCTTAATGAAGATTTAATGTTTGGTTTGTTTTAAACTCGATTTCTTAATTTATTGTTGAAAGTTTAATTATGTTTATCACCTAATACTTGTTTACGTGTTTGAATATGCGACCTATCATTCAACTGGGTTTAGTGATACCTAACAAGTAATCTAGATACTGGGATAGCTCTTTATATCGTGTTTTATATTACTGGACCAATAGGATCACGAATAATGTTCTATCTTTGCCTTTAAATTATGAGCTTAGTTGGACCAGCAGGTGACCCGTATGCTTCAACAAGTATGTTCTTAATTAATTGGTAAAGATTTGAACTGTGAACTACCAGTATATAAAATACCGTCAAACAGTAAGTGGGTAAAGTCCTGATGGGCTAGGGCTTAACAAGATCATCATTGCTTTAATCCCTAAATAGATTATAATTAAACTAAAAGGATTCTTTATGCGGATACGTTAATTATGACAGGATTCAACGTGTCTAAGTCTTAGGATGATGTCATGCCTAAGTCTTAAGAATGATATGCCGCTTTAAGATAAGTAATCATTGTACTAAACAAACAAACCAGCATTTAATCAGATTTAATATGGCCAATACAGTTTTCTATCATTTGGCTTGTACCACTCTTTTATCTTCTGATTGTTTTCTTGCATGTTTATTGTGTTTTGAATTGATTATTATCACCATAAAACTTGTGCCAGTCTCTCAGGCTAAAAACCCCCCATTATCATTAGAACTAGGTTTAGCATAGGTTTAACAAGTAATTAGAATTAACTAATTAGATAAATTAAAATACTGATAGAATATAAGGTTAACGACCTCGCTCTTAGTATTCGACACACTACTTTCCACGAAACTCCACCCGATCGGGTACACTGTCCGTTAAAGTGTTGTTTTAGGATAAGTCGGCTAAATATAAATTTAAAACTTGGTAACCAATAAATTGACCCTACACGACAACACATCAAGGAGCAAAATTTGCATCATAGTCTATGCCTTGTTGTTAATTGTAGCCTTGAGCAACAAGTCTTGCCTTGTTTTTTATGACAATTCCAGTTTCATCTCTTTTGTTTTGAATACCTATTTTGAGTCAATTATCGTTTTACCAAAAGGTGCAGGAACTAATGTCCAGACTTTGTTTTTGACAAATTAGTTTAGTTCATCTTGCATGACATCAACCCATCCAGGATGCTGTAGTGCTTCAGAGACCTTTTTAGGTTCTTCTTTAGAGAGAAAATCTACAATGAGACATTCATGAGCTGAAGCAGCACTAAGTTCTTTGGCCATGGCTCTTATGAGCATTCCAGCTCTTAGATTACTAATGATATTGACCAGCTCAATATGTTTGTCTTGAGACCATCTGTCTTTAGGAGCTGGAGTGACCATGGATGGAATGGATAAGGAAGGATTGGGGATTGGAATTGTATTTTGTACTTAAGTATCCTCTACACTTGGAGAGGATAAGTGTTCAAAGATCTGAATGGATTCAGTGTTTGGGATATTATCAATGATTTGTTCATCATTGGCGTGATTAGAATGTTCAGACTGATCATCATTTAAGATTTCATCAATTTAAGCAGATTGATCATTTTGATCATTGTGATCATTTTGATCAGTTTGACCATTTTTGTCAGATGAAACTTCAGTTTCAAGAACAACTGGTTCATGACATTCATATGGTTTTATGAAGGACGCATCTTTTCTGTTTGTTTGATACCTTTGAGAAGGCTCATAAGGATGAAGACATTCATCAGGTGGATATCTTTCTGTTTCAGCAATGTTGATGTCGTCAACTGAAGGTTTTGAGAATTTGATAGCATCAGGGCTTTCATCAAATGTGATGTGATAGGTTTCTTCAGTTTATTGTCTTCTTATGTTAAAGACTCTAAAGGCCTTGGAAACAAGTTAGTATCCAAGAAGATAACTGTCATCGGCTTTTTCATTAAACTTTCCTAAGTGATCTTTATGATTATCGATGTAAACTGGACATCCAAAGACATAAAGAAAGTTAATGTTTGGGATTCACTTACGAAAAATTTCGTAACGAGTTTTGAGATGTCTTTTTATAATGGTGGATCTGTTTTGAGTGTAGCATGCAATGGTTATAGCTTCAGTCCAATATTGTTTTGAGAAGACAGATCATGAAAGCATTGTTCTTGCAGCTTCTATGAGGGTTCTATTTTTCCTTTCAGCAACACCATTTTGTTCAGGTGTGTAGGGAGAGGAAAAGTTTTGAGAAATCCCTTTTTCATCACAGAAGTTGACAAGGATGCTATTCCTGAATTCAGTACCATTGTCAGTTCTGAGTTGTTTGACTTTGATGTCATTTTGATTTTTAACTCTTTTGATGAAGGACATGATGGTTTCAGGTGCTTGACTTTTCTTCTTCAAGAAGTATACCCAAGTGTACCTTGAGTACTCATCAACAATGACAAGGGTATACTTTTCATGGTTAATGGACCTAGGAGTTACAGGTCTAAATAAATCCATGTGAAGAAGATGAAGACATTTCTTGATAGAAGATGTTTGTTTTGTTTTGAAGCTGGCCCTATGATGCTTTCCCTTTTCACATGATGAACATGGTTTGTCCTTTGAGTAGACAAGTGAGGGAAGACCAATAACAAGATTTTGTTTTGCCAGTTTGTTGATTGTTTTGAAGTTTAGATGAGCAAGTCTTTTATGCCAAAGCCAGTTGAGATTGTCAGAAGCTTTGGCAAAGAAACAAGATTCTTGAGCAGAAGATGTCATGTCAAGAACATATACATCTCTTACTCTTGGAGCAATCATTACAACTTCTTTGTTGGAGTTGAAGATTGTTCCTCTTTTCTCATCAAACTGAACAATATATTTAGCATCACAGAGTTGACTGATGCTAATTAAATTGTACTTAAGACCATTTACAAATGCTACTTTTGTGAAAACTATACCATTACATTTGATAGAGCCATAACCTTCAGTTGCATTACCTCCCCCCCCCCACCCCCCCCCTTTTTCTGATTGTAGAGTATCTTTAAATACCACCTTAGTCTAGCTGTTCCACGTATTTATGCAGGTTAACTCTTGACACCAGTCCAATTTTTTTTAGGCACCCGTAGCATCCACTGTCCAGGTACCAGATGGGTTTCCTGATGTCACACTACACAAATATGTTCAGAATGGTTAGTTTTGCCTAGAAACCCACCTTTCAGTGGGAGTCTTAGATCTGTTAGCATTTGATGATTCGGTCTTAGATGATTTTAGAGCTTCAGCCTTTTTTGCTTGAAGTTCTTCAACTATTCTGAACCACTCAATGTCATTGTAATCAGTTGTGGTATAAACAGTGCTACCACATGTTTCACAACTTTTCATGACATGCTGAAGGTTTCTGGGCTTGATTCCTCTTCTTAAAGAAATGATCCTGTTATGACCATGTGTATCATGATCATAACTTCCACAGATATCACATATGGGACAGTTTACACAATCATCAGATAAGTGATCGCTGAACCCACAGTGTATGCATGGAGGGAAGAAGTGTTTTGATGGTCTTGGGTTTTTAGGTCTTGAAGAAGATCTACCCAGACTTTTGAGATGCTGAGACATGTTCTTGGTAGAAATGTATTTAGCATGATCACAGGTTCTGTGATCAGTTCTTTGACACTTTTTACAAAACAGAACCTTGTAACAATTCTCAGAGAGATGATTATTTAGGCCACACATATCACATCTCTTTTTGAATTGTGTTTTGTATTTGTTTTGAAGTGCATTTTGTGGAACCTGTTTTGGTTGATTATTTCTGGAGTAAGATGACTGATTCTTGCTAAATTGTAATTTTAGGTCATTAAGTTCTTTCATTACAATAGCCAAAGGAGGATCATCTTCAATTTTCACACTCTTTAGTTTTCCAGCAGGAGCTAAGTTAGCTTTTGAAGCCGAAGAGCTTTTGTTACCCTTAGCAGGAGCTGAGGATGGTTCATTTATTATGACACCTTTTAAAGTTTCAGCTTTGAATGTGGATTTTGACCTCAAATTTTATTTGATAGTCTTTGGTCCAGAAATAGGTTCAGCACCATCCAACTTCTTCAGTGGAGGAAGAGGGGTGCTACAGACTGAAAATTCATTCGCTGAATCATAATCAGTCGCTGAAGAGTCAGTGACAGCAACTGAAGGATCAGTTATGTTTCTTTGTGACTCAGCTGGGAGTATCCTACCAGTATCATGATTTGGCAGAATAAAACCTTCAACTTCAGACAACCAAGGTCTTTCAACACTAAGTATGGACACTTTTGTGTCATCAGTTGAAGATTTTACAAAGACTAGGTCTTTTTGCCCAGAACTGGAGGGATCTTCAGTAAGTTGATCAACTCCCAGAATTCTCTTCTTTTAAGAGGGGATTTGTTCACTGATACACTAATTTACTTTGTTAGAACTGTTAAGCCATGTTTCAGTGATTGTTGTTAGCTCTTTCAGTTCTGTTCTTAAGTTTTTATTCTCTTTGAGAATCTCAGTGTTTACATGTTATCATGGTAAGAAAACAAGTTTTGCTTGTTTAATACTAACATTGTTTCTTTGCATGCATTCAGTTCATGAACAAGATCTCTATGTTTAGACAAAAGATTATTTCTTTGTTCTTCAACATAATTTAGATTGATACACAAATAATCTAGATAGGTTTTCCTGTCATCATTATCTTCCATTTCAAGAAGAGTGTGTACCTTTCTCATGGAGATCTTTACCCATTCACCATTTTTGGCGCCTTCTTTGCTGATAACATCATTTTCTTCAGCTAGTGCCATGAGCACTTTAACCTCCACTATCTCATTGTCATCTGATGACACTTCTTCTTCTTCATCCCATTCATATGCTTTAGTGATAAGACCTTTGTTCTTAACAATTGCGGCTTTGGAAGCTAAAGCACTTGAACTTAGGAGAGCCAGTTTAGCCTTGACTTTGTTGTATTTATCTTCAAAGTCCTTCGTAGGCCTTATTTCTAGTTTGTGCTGAGAGGAACTGGGAGTTTTTTGTTAAAAGGGTTATTGATATGAGGGAACTAAAGTTTTGACCAACAGTCTCTTGCAAAATGACATTTCTTGCCACATTTGTGGCATTCAGTTTGGTCAGTTGCTTTTGCACTACTGAACCTTTGAGTACCTTCTTTGAAGAACTTTAGACATGGCTAAAGAGCTTATTCTTTGATATTCTTCTTCTAGGTCACAGTACTCATGACTTCTTCCTGTACCTCTTCATAGGACTATCATGAAAGTCCTGACAATAGAGGAGAAAAGAAAGCAGTGACAAAGGTGCGCAGAGACAAAGAGATTTGTTCTTTTTAGGTCTCATAACATACTTCTATTAGTATTCTTCATTTTGAGTTTACCAAATATAGAAGCAAGCTCAGAGTCTTTCACATGATTTGTGTTTTTGAGACTTTGACAGAAACTTAACCACTTCTTTGGTAACCCATTTATAAAATCAGTATTTATTTCAAGCTTTGAAAGATTGATGCCATCATTTACTAACTCATTCATCAAAGCTTTATATCTGGTGAAAGTCTGTGTTAGAGTTTCACCTTCTTTGAATTTGTAGGTGTTTATAATACACAACTTAGTCCATACCCTACTTTCTTTCACATCAGATTATCACGAAGTTAACTAGGACGAAGAGTGGGCATGATACTATATGGGTAGTAGTCGACAGACTGACTAAGTCAGCTCATTTTGTGGCGATACGTGAAGATTATAGTATGGAGTAGTTGGCAAGGTTGTACTTCGACGAGATTGTCGCACGGCATAGAGTGCCTATGTCGATTATTTTGGATCGAGATGGACAGTTTACATCACGTTTCTGGTAAACATTACAGAAAGCTTTAAGAACGCGATTGGATATGAGTACGGCTTATCATCTTTAGATGGATGGACAAAGTGAGCGTACAATTCAGACATTGGATGATATGTTAAGAGCATGTTTGATCGACTTTGGTGGCAGTTAGGATTGGTATGTGCGTAATTACACATACCATTTTCCATTAAAAACGGACTTAAATGGCTAAAAACGTACCAAAAATACATTGTATTTGTATGTTTTGCATTTGTATTGTGCAGGAACGAATATTCAAGAAAAGGACAAAAAGAAAGCCAAAAACAAACCAAACTAAGCACGGGATGGAAAAGACAAAGTCAATCCGAAGCCAAAGTCAGTCAAAGTCAAAAGTCAGCCACATGAAGAAAATACAACTTGAGGGACTAAAACTGCCAAACCTCAAGTTGTATTACAAAAGAAAAAGACAAGGGTCGAAATTGCAAACCGGGCGAAGTTTTGCAAAGAAGTTATAAGAGTTGAGGGGCCAAAGCTGCCAACCTCCCCAAACTCCATCTTCCCGCCCAAAACAAAACCCAGGTACAGCTAGGGATGTCGTCCCATACTTCTTCCCTGCAAAACCACTCAATACCCTAGATAAATCATTTCAACCACTCCTCTATCAACCCCCCAGCTGTATAAGTGCCATGTTGGCAATCCCTCACCATTCCCAAGTATTTTCGATGGCTATGATTGACTCCAAAGAAGCACAAAAGAAATTGAAGGCTGGGATTTGTTTTAGAATCACCTCACACAACAAGCACACTTGGTTTTTGTCTCTACAAAGAAACACAGAAGAAAGAAGAGAAAAAAGTCCAAGAAACCAAGACCTTAATTATAGAGTCTTTTGTAAACTTTAGAAAGATTATTTTTAATCTTAGAATATCTTAGCTTAATTTTCATAAAACTTACCTTATTTCAGTTCTTAAAGTCATTTACAGCTTTTACTTTCAGCTTTGTAACACTTTCAAGTTTTAATGCAAATTTGAGGTTTTAAGTCACTTTATAATTCCAAGTGTTAAGTTTCTTAATTGTGTTGTTTTGTGTTCAAAAAAGGCTCTCAATACAGCTTGTTTATAAGCTGCTTTAATTAAGTAAACCTAAAAAGTTAATTAGTTAAGAGAAAATCACAAAAATCACTCTCAAAATACACCACAGCTTATTTTATGGATGATAAGCCAGTACTGGATGGGCTTATGGACTCTCACTAGCTTGTTTTATACAAGCTAGAGCTTGTAGACTCTTGGTTTTAAAACCGGGTTTTGACCAAGGGTGTTGTACGTTTCTCTTTTCTCTTGTTTTTCTTATTTACTGCAGAACTGCTTATAGACATATTTTTAAGTTAAAAGTGACTTATGAACATTTCCTAGTTAATACTAGTTAGTTTATGTTAAAACTGTTAGATTGATTCAGCTTATTTAAGTGCTTATTGTTGACTAAAATCTGTTTATAAGTATTTTATTTTGTTATTTAATAATCTGTTTTTAATAATTTAGGACCAAATCAGCTTAATATAAAAAGAAAAATGATTTGTGAAAGCTTTAAGGGATATTTTCAACTAGCAGTACTAACCCATAGTTAGTACTGCTAGTTCTCTTTTGGGATTTTTCGCTAGCAGTACTAACTCTAAGTTAGTACTGTTAGTTAAAACTGTTAGTACTGGTGGTTCATTTTAGCTTATCAGCTTATTATTTCTGCTTATTTAAGATTTCCTTAGCTTTTTAGAGTAGATTAAACCATTTTCCTTTACTGTCTTTAGGAGTAAGCCTTATTAACTTATACGCCTTTTCAAGCAATTTAGTAGTTTGACCATATAGTAGGCTTTAAGCTTATATGCCAATTTAGTTTAATCTATTTGCTTTATTCTATGCCTGAGTGCTTATTAGGGGTTGAGTTAATTTCTGTTTAGCTTAGTTTGCATTATTTCTTGTTTTCATTGTGTTTTGTTAAAGCTAGCAGTACATTTCTACTAAAGCTGGCGGTACTAACTCCAGGGGGGAGTAGTACTGTTAGTTAAAACGTTAATACTGGTTTTATACTGGCTGAGTTTTTTCCTTGCTTAATTTAGCTTAATTGCTTTTTGAATTTGAATGTTTAGAGTTTAGTTTAGCGTATTTTGATTTTCTTAAGCTTATTTGAGCTTATTTGTGTCTAGTATAAAAGTTTTTAAGTGTTTTTAAACCATCCTAGCATTTATGGCCTCTCTATCATATTTTCCCTTGCTTCTCTTCTCGTGGGTTTTGCTTATCTAGGTGTGTTAGTGCCCAATCATTCCTTGTCATATTCAAACATCGATTATAAATTCGTCTTTCGATTTTCCATTCTAGCCTCGTTGGGACATAACGACCCGGAGACACTTTATACTACTTCCGGTTTTATTGATCTCGCGAGATTTTGATCCTTGTTATATATTTATATTTATTGGTATATAAAAAGGGGTAAGATCAAGCGAGTCATGCATCAATATAATCAAACTTTTTTAGGGTGATTGATGCACTGTTGTGTTTAGAAACATGGTCTAAAACTTTATGCTTTGGTTTCCAAACCCAACAAGCTGAGGCCTTAACAACATTAAAATTATTTCCCTTAACAACATTAACTACTGCTTTTGGCCTAGCAGTATTAAATTTTTTACCCCTAACAGTATTAACCCTTTGATTAATATTACTATTTTTAAATGATGTGTTCTTATGAATGGGCCTCTTAACAGTTGAATGTGCTATTTTAGAAAGATATGACATTGGTCTAGCAACATTCACTGTTGTTTTTGAGTGAGCAGCATTAACTTGTCTAGCAGTATTAACCAATACTGCTGTTTTTGAAATATTTTGTCTAGCAGTATTAATTGATACTAAACCAGACTCAGTATTACATCGCTCTTGGAATCAACCAATTCATTTTAGCACAGGGGTGAGACTTCTTAGCAAAGTTTTTGATGATTCACCCTTTTGAGCATGTCCAAATAGGTTTTTACACATACCTTTGATTTGAAACTAATTTGATGGTAATTGCAATCAACCATGCAAATGAACAAAGCTTCCACACTCATAAACATGCCTTTAATTAACCATCTCAAAATTTGCTTCCTAGTTTTTTTGAGACATCATATAGTTTCCAATTTCTTTGATTGCCTCTTGACTGTGAGTGTTTTACCTATGTTTCTCACTGTTTAACAGTTTTCCAGCAATTTTTGTGTTGTTGTTTAGATTTGATAAACTCTTCTTACAATACTAGGCCTAACTGTTTTCTTTTCAGTTTTAGGCTGAGACACATCCTCTTTTCTTCCTCACTATCTGACACCCAATCTTCAATATTTGGGGAATCATCAGACTTCCTAACTACCTTAGACACTTCTTCATCAAACTTTCTGTTCTCAACTATAGACTTATTTACAAACTCATCTAAACCAGTAAAAGACAAATCAGGTATTGGAGGCATGAAATTTCCTGTGTAGGGAGGTGGAACTGCATTATATTTTTTATAGCCTAAACCTTTCTTGCAATTATCAACAATCTGATTCTCTATGAGCTTGTTTAAACTATTAGATGCATTTTCAAATTTATCTACATTAATTTGAATGCTATATTTTTCTTTTTGAATTTTTTTCAAGCTTCTTCCTAAGCTCTATAATAGTTATTTCTCCTACTTGAATATCCCATTTTAAGCCATTAATGTTTTCTACATAAACGGACTCATTCTTTTTATAAAATTCAACTTTTTCTTCCACTGATTCTAAACCTGTTTTATAACCTAAAACCATTAAACTAGATTTCTTTAAATCTCTTAATAGTTGATCATTTTGAGATTTAAGTAATTTAATATTTTCCATACAAGATTTTGAACAATTTTTATCATTAGATACCTCTGAGTCAGAATTGAAGATGAGTAAGCCACGAGTGCATAATTTGGTCCTTCATCTGCCTGATCACTCCAGTCATATCCACCAAGACCATTACATGACACCAAAGCTGTGGAAGTAGATGTTTCTACAGGCACAATCCTTCTTGAGCTTTCCTTATTCTTATTGTCTTGGTTTCTTGGAGCCTTGTACTCCCTAGCAAAATATCCCCTCTTGTGGCAGTTGTAACACTCCACTTTGGACTTATAAAAACCAATAGTCTCATTGCTATTAACAGTAAGCTTCCTTCCTGTATTCTTCAAAAACCTTCTAGCCCTCATAGTCAACATGGCCATTTGCCATCTCAAATCCATCTCTTCTATGTCATCAGGATGGATTTGTTGCAAGTCCTCATGTACAAGTTGAGGACTATTTGGTTGACTAGCAAAGAATGAACAAATAACAACATCACTCAAGTTATCAATATTTGTAAAGTTAGCAGCATTAACTTGAGTGCTAGCAGTAGAAACTCCATGAGCAGTATTAACTGCTTCATTAGTGCTGTTAGTGTTGTTATTTGAAGAGGACACAAAAGCCATGTTCTGTGTGCTTGAACTTGAGCTAGACATCCCTTTGACTTCTGGTTCATACACCTTGAGGTTGTTATAGAGATCATCCATGCTCATTGTTTCTAACTCAGCTTTATTCCTCCACACAACAGCATGTGTGTTCCACTCAGGTGACAAGCTTCTTAATAACTTTTGATTAACATCTTCTTGTGAAAGCTTTTCATCCAAAAGCTCCAACTGACTCACAAGCTTTTGAAGCCTATCAAAGGTTTGATCAAGCATCTCTGAGCTTGGAGCAGTGAAGTTTTCATATTGCTGCTTTAAGAGATTTCTTTGAGTCTTCTTAGTAGCTGCATTCCCACCAAATCTCTTTTCTACAGCTTCCAGCAACAGCTTAGCATCCTTTATAGAGTTAAACTTTAACTGATGTTCATTGGGAATGCCCATCATTAAAGTACTTCTAGCCTTCACTTCTAATCTTCTCTGAGCCTTATCTTCAGCAGATGTAATAGGCATCACTTTTTCAACACCTTCCACAACTGCTGTTTTTGGCAAGGTTGCACCATTCTCTATGACTTCCCATAGTTTATAGTCTATCATCTGGATATATTGTTCAATCCTTATCCTCCAATCTATACCACAGGTTTGGAGCATGCGGACTTTGATGCAGCCAACCATGTGTGCAGATCTTGATCCCATATCCTTAAAAAAAAAGATCTTGTGGTAATAAAAACAAGTTTTCTTCTTCAAAGCTCATATCTTAACAAGCTCTGATACCACATATGAGATTCCCACTTAATAATCGAATTCTTTATTGCGTGCTTTAAAGGGTTTTATTATATTAGATAAATCTAACACAACTATAGTAAAAACTTTGGTTTAAATTGTATTAAAGAATTATGCGGAATCTAAATCTTTAATATTAAAGAAAATTATCAATAATACAGTAATGTCTAGAACATATAACTCAACAAACAAGCTCCAATATTAATTAGATGAATAATATTAGCAATACTCACAAAAGTAATAGGGTTTACAAAGACCTTAAAACTATGAAACTATACGTCTATTATAATATCAAACTCTAAGCCCTAGGACCTCCTTTTATTACACAAGGAGTCTTAGTCGGCAATTACAATACTTCTTAAGTATCTAAAATAATTTTCTATAATCAAACTAACACATATCATATAAGCAATACTACTAACATCAACTCACACTTGATATTCATAGACAGTAGTCATTGAGTTGTACTGAGCAGTAGTAAACACTTACATATTTCTCTTTGAAGTCTCTGACATGTACTAACTCCAGCTGACAACATTAATACGAGAACATAGCATCAGTAATTCAAAACACCATTAAGAATGACCCTTATCCCACAACTATTTGTTATTTTTATTTGTCTATTTGATAAGTCTCGTTACCACGCTTGGTAACTCGTTTGCATCCCCTTTTAAATTGTTTTAACTTGAGCGTTCAAGATTAGTGACGTTGGTTAAATATTTATTGTTGCGACCAAGGCTCGCTTTCTAGTGGGCTTATTCTTCCTTCACTTAAAGTGTCAAATCTATAACATGTTTTTTTGATGATGTCAACTTATATAGTAAAGTGGTGTAAAAGTCTGTTGACCCCCACGCCTTGATCAATCTTAAATGAATAAAGAGTTTGTTACTGGAACAATCCAAAAAAACACAGATTAAGACTTTGTATGCAGAATACCAAAGTGTAAGCGGAATCTACACTTTGATATACTCTAGAGAAGTTAATTAATGAAACAGTAATGACCACACACAAACAATGAACACAAAACTCACAAGCTCATATTATAATCATAAAACAGAACTCTTTGAAGTACTGGGGTTACAAACCTTGAAGCTATTACAAATTTTCTCTAAATGTTTCTCTAAAAGTTCTAATTTGCACTACACTTGGGATCTCCTTTTATAGAAATACAAGGAGCCCTTTACAAATATATCTGCCTATCTATTAGGATCAGTTACAATTCAAAACTAAACATCCCGAAATATTCTCCATGCATTCTTATCTTCAGTTCATCATCTTTGACCATTTAGCAGTACTAACTCCTTCTACTAGCAGTATTAAGTAACCTTGGCAGTACTAACTTGTACTATGCATACTAACTTCCCTCAAGTACTGCTGGCAGTATTAAGTCATATGAAGATTTATTCCTAACAATCCTCCCCTAAACTTGTGATTGTCCTTCAAACATCAAATTCTTCTGAATAAAATCCTTCTAGTCTTCATTTTTCTGCTAATGATTCTTTCAAACAATTCTGTCACTTCTACACTTGAGATCTTATGAATCTGAGGAGTTCAAATGCCTGGGAACTCTCATGATCTACCTCTAATTTTCTACTTAACATCTTTGTCAACATCTCTTGGCTTAAGGGATACTTCTTTTCTGTCAACATATGAATTGCCAATCCATTGTCCATCAACAAAATATGGATACCACAGAAATCACATAATCTCCAGCTTAAAAGATGTAGTCTCCATTTGATTTTCCAAATCTCATTCTCTTCATCAGGTTCAAACAATGTATGTAGATCTCCCCAAAGCATCAGATCAAAACCTTCTAGACTTGATGTAACACCCCCAAAAATACAACAATGCAGCGGAATACCACATGGGGTGCTACTTCATAATACATAGCGCTAGATACAAGAGAACGACCTCTAAATGTGTCGTTTGTAAAACAATCTCGTTGATTTAATCAAAATCTTGAATTAAATATACAATTGTCCCATTATTGCATCACAATGAAAAGCTTGAATGTATAGACTCCAATGCACTTCAAGAAATCCGAGCATATAACTTCCCTGAGAAAAACATGCTTAAAAAGGTCAACATAAAGGTAGGTGAGTCATAGATATTTAAATAGGAATGTAAATAACCACGTGATCATCACAGTACCCAGTAAAAATCCCAAAGATTTGTGTAAAGTAGAGATACGCACGTTTATGTCACCCAAAAGTACCTACTTATCCCAAAGATTTTTATAAAACTCATGACAAATTTACTGTAAAACACCAAAAGTGTATCCTGAGAGACCCCGTGCTAGTGAGATTTCCAGCGAAATCAATTATATAATAAAGTGTAGACCGCTAGACATTTTAGTGAGATAATGCAACACATGCAGATCTCACAAAACTAGATTACATTTACACTAAGCTCATAGTAACACTGCAACTCGACGATCTTTCTATCAATTAAACTATATAATTGCAATTTTCTGCCCGATTAGATGTTCAACCCGAAAACATCCTAAATTCTACATGCTATAACGTTCGTTCCTGGTGATAGCTAGTCACCCGAACGGGGAGGTCGTTTCCCGAATAGATCTATTAAATAACATTCGCGCTCACATAATGTAATTCCCACTACACTCTATGTCAATTGAACAGTTCATGATAACGGGGCTCACTTGGGTTTATCGCTACTTAGGCAAACATAGTAATCAATACTTGCGCCAAGTTATAAAACAAAGCATATGTCCGCGTAATAAAACCTATCAATGTTTCATCCCACGAAATATAAGAAAACACTTTTATCCAAAACGAGTCTAATAGTGAGCTATAAAACTCATAATAATGGCCTTTAAAAACAATCACATTGAGTTTATTAAGCAAACACATAAGAAAGATTTGTAACAAAGCATGTATTCCCCCTCGCGGGTTTATAAACATTCAAAAGATTTGAAAAGCGAGGTTATGAACTCACCTTGATGTTGAAGAACGATTGATAGATAGGCATCTAATTCACTTTGATGATGAAGAGTGATTGACAGATAGGCATCTAATATGCACAATACGAAAGGAAGACGAAGCTGCTTGACCGAGAAGAATACAGCTTAACTAACGCTAAGTCCCACTAGCCTAGATAATGGTGCGTGTTTGGGTTTCCGTGAATGTATATGTCACGCGACGCGGTTGTAATATAAATGATTTAGATTATAATGTTGTCAATGGTTTGGGTGTTTTATTAAAAATACATTAAAATTGAAAAAACATATCCAAAGCCTGAGTAATATATATTACTTCTATATATTATTACATAGGATAAATAACCTTATAAATTCCTACCGTGAATTATATCACAAAAACCAACAATCCAAAGTTTAGTGAGAAAAGTCAAATAAACCTAGCAGTATTAGATAATGAATTGTGAATAATCAATTAAATCAAATTAGTTCTACTACAATTTTAATTAAGTCACTTATAAAACTCTTACGAATAGTTATGGGTTAATTCCTTTTCGACATTATAAAATATCTAAAAAAGTATTTTATAAGTTTTTATATTTTTACCCGTCGTACTAGGTCTTTCAAAAATTGTTTGTCTCATTTTATAAATATAGTTTTTTTGTTTCGTTGCCGGTTATTGTATAATACAATTGAATATATCTTTAAAAATATAACTTAGTCTCTGTATTGGGTGTAAAATAAGAAAATTTTAGTAAGACATTACAAAATTTACGAACTTATATAAATTTTCATCATATCGCTTTCCGTTCATAAACATCCAATCATAAAATCTCAACGTTTTCCCTTAATCAATATATGTTGCAATTATTAGCGTGTCAATATTTCAAGCACCAACGTGTTTTAAATATAATATTTATATGTTATTATATTCAAACCAAATAAATTAACAAATAACATATTTATTTAACCATTTAACCACCACATTTAGATCCGATTTTATATATAAATTTATATGTGAAATCATTTAATTTATTATCCACTTGTATAAACCACACTAACCCATTTCTGTGGCTTTCTTACTAAACCAAACGCAGCCTACTCGTGTATACCCCAAACGCTCCTAAATCCGTTAAACCAAACACCCCTTTTATGCGAATCTGCACAACCAAACACCCCCCTTATGTTGTTTCTCTCAAACCAAACTCACCCCTTCGGCTGTTAACAACAACCAAACGCACCTGATGTGCGGTTTAACCAACCCAACGCACCCTAGTCTATGTAAACCAAACACACCCAAAAATTGGTTATACACAACACCAAACGCAGCCCTTATTCGGTTTTTCTGCCAACACGAACGCACCCCTTGGTGCGGTTTTACAAGTCAACGCAGCCTAGCTGCTTATCCTAAAATCAAACGGACCCTGTGTGGGTGGCTGACCCGAACTCCAACCCACCCGGCTGTCCCGAGCCATACTCGACTCCCCGGCTTCTATGACCGCCGAACCAACAACCCAAATCAAAACAACCCGACACGAACAAACAAACACCCCCGGCTGTTATAAACCCGAAACCACAAACCAACGCACCCTCACCGGTGCTAAACTCATAACCCGACCCGACAAACAAACACCCCTAGCTGCTAACCCATCCCGACAGCCCAACCCCCCCGGCTGCCTACCCGACTCCAACGCACCCTCGTCGGCTGTGAACCCACACCAACGCACCCTCGTCGGCTGTTACCACAAACCAAACGAACACCCCTAAATTTTAACAAGCCAAACGAACACCCATGGTGATGTAAACCAACCCGACCCCGGCTGTCCCACAACCCGACCCGTCACATCCCCCCCCCGCTGTCCCTATAAACTACTCGCACCCTTCTTCATTTTTAAAACAAAACTAAACGCACCCTTTCCGGTATTTATAACATGATACAAACCCACCCTTGCGGCTGTCAAAACGAACCAAACCCACCCCGCGTGGTGGCTAACCTGAAACGAACCACCTGCTGTGGTGGTGGTTTTACCACCGAAAGTAAACACCCCTTTATGGTGGTGGTTTGGTGTTGATGTCGAGACGGTGGTGACAGCGGAGGGGTGGTGGCGTCGTGGAGATGACGACGGCGGTGGGTGGATGGTTGTGGTGGCGCGTGAAAGAGAGTGAAGTAGCAGGTTGGATAGATCAGAAGATGGGGAGTATTTTTGGAGTCGCCGGAAAAATCCCGCCGGAAAACTTTTCCGGCGGTGGCGCGACGGCGGCGGCGGCGGTGGGAGGGTCGCCGGAAATAATGGAGGGGGGAGAGAGTATTTTAGAGTGTGTGTGTGTTTATTTGTATAAAAATGAAATAAGTATATTTAAATTTTATATATATATTAAAACTTTAAATCAAAATGACAAGTTAAAATAGTGCAGGGGTTAACGTGAAACGATTTTTTATTATAGTTTTGATAGAAACGGGTTCGGGACTCATTTGAGCGACCTAACGGACGATTCAACTCTCGAAACTTGTGCCATTGTTTTCCGAATCATTTTTCGTATTTACTTGATAATGTTTCATAAATATTTTATAATATTTAATAAAATATCTGTTATTCATTTTGTGAACCGGTTTCGTTTCGTCCGAAATAAAAATGGATTTCAACCCGAGTAAATATCTCGTTATCCACAACAGCTTATAATTATAACTGAGACTAATTTATTTTAATATTTTTTATTAAATAAATACTGATAATTAAAAACAAATTTAATTGTTTTGTGTGTGTTCGCGTTGAAAATATTGTCGAGATAATGTTTGCGGTGCTGTTTTAGCCCTTTTCGGCTCGTTTCCAGGTCTCGGGCAAAACTGAAAAGTTGTCAGGAATGTCGTTTCACATCGAATTGCTTTAGGGTCCGAGCCGTGAAAACGTGATTTAGATGGTTGTTCTTGTAAGTCAAGCCAGACCTAAAAGTCAAAGGGGTAAAATAGTTATCTTAAAAATCCGAAAATTCTCAGATGTTACAGTACCTACCCCTTAAAGAAATCTCGTCCCGAGATTAAATCTGTGTTATCCGCTTAGTGTGACTAGGAACAAGACTTAAGATTTACTAACCCAGTTGAACATGACGCTGATAACTTTATTCAGCAAAATTCGGTGTTTCTACACTTCTCAACCTACCAAAAATTTTGGCTAGGTTTGTCCAGGATATTTAATCCATCAATATGGGTATCTCAAAATATATCATTACAGATCTTATGACTGATCTAACCGTGTTATAGGGAAAGTCTCATTATAGTGAAAACCTCAGGAAAAGGTGTAGTCGCGTGAGTATGTTTGTATAAGTTTCTAAATGTCCGAGGACGGAGTCTCGTTTCTACTATCTGTAATGTTCGATTATCCACATCAACGTGGCTTATGGATGTAAGTACTCAACTTACTTGGCAGCACTTAATTAGTATCATGACTTAAATTGGTGTACTGTTCGTCTGCAATGAGTAATTCAACGGAATACTATATCGACATATGCTTATCTTGTTTAAGGTGGGTTTCATCACTTAGTCGATAAAGTTTGTACAATCTGGGACCACTCCAGGACCCAACAACAGCAACCATAACGACAATAACTATGACAATTGGCGATGGGATGCAGAGGGTGAAGACCCTCTGAGAAACAATATCCCCCGAATAAATTTCAACAAATGAGAGGAGCTCGCGGAAGAGCTTATGCGAATAGACGGCGAATTTTGGTACTCAGTCGTTAGTTTGAGGACGAATCAACTCCATTAACTCAAGTATGTAACAAGTCTGTCAGTTCCACGAACAGTTTATGATCGCAAGGATTTGCAATCACAAAAGCAACAACTTAAGAATGAGATAAGGTCGTTCCAAACGAGGCTTTAAGATTTCTGCGGTGTGGCAAGACACTATTGTGCTTCCAAACCTTTTTAACGAATTCCGGTAGTTCATACACATCTCATATGATCTATTAAGCCCACTCATTTATAATTCATTACTTACATAAAGGAGCGTCCTAATTTATGTAAGTAAGAAACGATAAACTTATGGTTCGGGGATTTACAATTTATTTATTTAAATGAAGAGGCGTCCCAATCCTTTCAAATAAATATATTATAAATCATCCTACTTAATAATTCCCGATGCAATACGCGTACCCACATAACTTTCAAGGTGATGGATGACATGACGATGCATGTGCTCAAAGGAGTATGAGACGAGTGATTTAAAACTCGTCTTTAGAAGCTGGGAGTAAAAACTGCCAGGCGAGATCAGCATAGAGTTCAAGATAGTTAATGAGTACTCGGTTAGAGTAAATAAGGTAAAGATATCTATGAACGAATCAACATAGCGATTATCATATCAATCTTCCTATTAAAGTCCCGCCCATACAAGACTTGTAATACTTAGATTCATACATAATTCCATGTAAACAAAAATTATAACGGTCTTCGTGTAATACAATATAGTATAAAGCTATGAAGAAAAATAATGTCCTTAGAGACCATTGTTTAACTTACAATGCCTGAGAACGAAATGAAACCATTGTGCAACTCACAATGTCTGAAGAAATGCTCTGGTATTTATATAAATAACTCTTATATAAATAAACGTGCGATATACGCAAAAGATGTAAGCATATATATTACATATATGTATGTCACGTAAACACTTAATGCAGCACGTAATGTAAGCACATAAGCAAGTAGCGTGTATGCACTTTGAAAATGTTTGATGTGATGCAATGTTTGTGAAAACGACTATAGTCTAGGGTAAAATATGCAACCTAGTTCTCTATAGCCAGTGCTCTGATACCAATCTGTAACACCCCCAAAAATATGACAACGCAGCGGAATACCACTTGGGGTGCTACTTCATAATACACAGCGCTAGATACAAGAGAACGACCTCTAAATGTGTCGTTTGTAAAACAATCTCGTTGATTTTCTGAAATCAAAATAATAGTTGTCCCATAATTGCATCACCATGAAAAACTTAAAATAATAGTTGTCCCATAAGTGCATCACCATGAAAAACTTGAATGTAAAGACTCCAATGCACATCAAATAATCCAAGCATCTAATTCACCTGAGAAAAACATGCTTAAAAGTGTCAACATTAAAGTTGGTGAGTTCATAGATTAGTTCAAATATGAATGTAAGTTTCAACTGAATGTATTTATTCCACTGTGTCAACACCGTAACCATGGAAAAATTTAAAAATATGCACGACACATTTTATGTCACCAAAAATACCAATATTATCCCAAAGATTTTACAAAGAATGAATGACAAATTTAATGTCACCAAAAGTACCAATCTTATCCCAAAGATTTTATAAATAATGCATGACAAATTTAAAGAACAAAATGTTCCAAGTATGTATTTGTCGGGAGGCCCTATAGTCCCAACGTTATAATCCGACATGTTATACGTTCGGTATCCCAAGATAACATCACCTGAACGGTGTTTGTCAATCCCGAATAGATCATTTTATATCATTCGTCGTGGACGATCACGCTATAATGTTTCGTTTACCCCAACCACGGCGATAGCTAATCACCCGAACAGGGATCCACACCCGAATAGATCTATTTCATAACATTCGCGCTCACCCTCCAAGTGATTTACAGTTCATGACGCTGTGACGTAGACTTGTATGTACCCAATTCGGGCAGTGATTACAAAGTATAATGTACACTACCGTTAACCGTGTTCCCCTCCAAGAACACCCGGGATAATGTAAAAATATGTACTTCCCGTTATCGGTTTTTTGTTCCCCTCCAAGAACACCCGGGCAGTAATTTTGTTGTTATCAGTTCAATCAGCCTAAGCTAATCCGTAATCATTTCAAATGTAAAGTATGTATTTGTGACCAAAAATGAAGTCAAATAATGTATCCCATAGCG
Organism: Tanacetum coccineum; assembly: GCA_026074375.1. Lineage (NCBI taxonomy): Eukaryota > Viridiplantae > Streptophyta > Magnoliopsida > Asterales > Asteraceae > Tanacetum > Tanacetum coccineum. The sequence goes on along the minus strand of BQNB010040939.1, from coordinate 12,147 downwards.
AGCTATGTAAATGAGTATGTAAACCAATTTGGGTAACAAATATGTAAATTATAAGTTTGTAAATATTCATGTAAATATGAGCTTGTAAATATTCATGTAAACACGTATGTAATCGACCATGTAATTGAATTTGCAAACAATTTAGCAACAAGCAAGTTCTCACCCCAAAAGTTATAAAGCGTAAATGAAAAAACAAGTCAACAGAGGGGCTAAAAACTCACAAAATCCTTAAAACAATCACATTGTTATAAGATAACCGAGTAAGTATAAGAATTTGTAGACAAGCATGTATCCCCCTCTGCGGGTATATAAAACATTCAATAAGATTAAAAGCGAGGCATATGAAACCCACATTGATTAAAGACCACTATCAAATTAATCCAATTAAATCAACAACTGAATCTGCAACGAACTCGACCACCTGACCAAAAATTATGTCGTTCGATTATAACACGTAATAAATACGACCAACGATGCGTACATCGTTACCACGAAATCATACATATTTTTATTATATATACATACATATATACATGTGATGAGAAATCCACTTGCGCGTCTTTAAACCTTAACCCTTAGTATATTATATGTATATAGACTAATTTCCGGTTCAATCCTAACTTTAACTCTAATATTTTAAAGAAAGTTACTATTTTTAGACCTTTTCCTTTTTATGAACCGAACAATGATCTTAAAACTATTAATTGAAATAATATATTAACCGACTTTATTTTATCATTCAAAATCGTACTCATAATGTATTAATATTAATTAAAAATCGTTGACTTTTACGTTGACCTTTAGTTTTGACCCGCTATATCCTCAAGTTTTAAAAACTGATAACCTCTCGGCAATGAAAAAACCGTCATTACGAACACTTTCGTGTTTCGTCCGGAAGCTGAAACGGACTCGAAAAGTGCACAAATCGTTTAAAATTAATAATCTAGCCAATTAATATATATTCTAAATTTACTTATTTTCTACTAAAGTATAATAATTCGATTACACTCTAGATTCTTCGTTATTTGGATTTAAAAGTCCCGTTTATATCAACAACGACCGTAAAAATATAAAAAAGTTTAACTTTAATAAACCAAAATCTAACCTTTCCACGGCTCGAATCACCCGAATCACAAGTTTCTGTTTTCTGCTCTACATTACCCTTATAAAAACTCGCCAAAGTCCGATTAGTTCAACTCTCGTCTAAAATACATCTAATTATCGCTTATAGATTTATATCCACCCCGTTTTAATATTTATAACATATTATACTTAGACCGCGCAAGTTTCAATATATTTCATCACATATAAATAAATTCGATAGAAATTAAACGAAATAATTTAATACTTTGTGGTACGAACCAACGGCACAGTACATACCCTTTTTCTACTGTTTCGCAGCCAACATCCCCACAACCCGCTTGTTAATGACAGCCAAACGCACCCCTTGGCTGTGAACCCCCAAAAATCAACTGCATCCCTTGAGGTAGAGACCAAACCCGACGCACCTTTTTGTCGCAAACCCATGCCTGACGCACACCCGACTGGCCCAACACCAACGCCCAAACAACACTGAACCCTACTCGTGTTTATAAACACCAAACCACCCTAATCTAACCAAACCAAACACATCTGAATGACCCTTTTTATATTATAACAGCCAAACGCACACCCCATGTGCGTGGCTTGTTACAACCAAAAAACGCACCCTACGGCTGTGAACCCACAACCCGATGACCACCCTTGGTGGTTTTATTACCACAATACCCAACAAACCCACTGCGTTGGTATTATTTAACCCGACACAAACGCACCCTTCGCTGTGAACCCACAACCCGACGCGACATTTTCGAGTGGTAACAAACCCACAAACCCGACCCGACACCCCCCCTGCTGCTGACCCGCGACCCAACACAACCCATCGTGGTGGTGGTATTAAAACCACACGCACCCTTTTGTGCTTATAAGAAAACCACACGCACCCTTCTTGTGAAAAACACAACCAAGCGCACCCCTTATGTGGTGCTAGCCACACAAACAAACGCACCCCACGGCGGCTGTGGTGGTAGCGTGGGTTCGGTGGTGGTGATGGTGGTGATATAAGGCGCGTGAAGGAGAGTGATGGTAGGGATCGGATAGATCCGGGCACGAGGAGCCTTTTTGGTCTTCGCCGAAAAATATTTTCCGGCGGTGGTTGGTGGTGGTCGCCGACGGCGGGAGCTCGCCGGAGAAGATGAGTGGGAGAGAGAGATATAATGGGGAGTGTGTGTATGTAAAAGAGATGAAATGAAATGAAAGTTATAAGTTTATATAAATATATAAACTAAAGTGACAAGTTGAAATAGTCCAGGGTTCGTTTTGTAACTTTTTAGTAAAATTTTGATACGTATCGGTTCGGGACTCGTTTGAGCGACTTAACGGTCGATTCAATTCTCGAAACTTTCGCCATTGTCTTCCAAATCATTTTTCCATCAAAAATGAGTATTTACACGACTAGTTTTCACAATTGTTTTACAAAATTTGTTTAAAACGTTCGTTATTTATTTATATATTGTTCTGATAAACTTTCCGAAAAACAAATTTTTAACTTTAATAATTGCGTTTTTAACATACGTTTTCGATTAACAAGATAATTAATTTATTAAATATTTTTATTTACTAACTTATGATAATTAAATATAAATTTAATTATTTTGGGTCGGTACGCGTTGTGTGCAGTTTTCAAAACTTTGCGAGGCTGTTTTAGCCCTTTTCGGCTCGTTTCCAGGTCTCGGGCAAAACTAAAAAGTTGTCTGGAATATCATTTCACATCAAATTGCTTTAGAGTCCGAGTCGTGAAAACGTGCTTTAGATGGTCATTCTTATAAGTCAAGCCAGACCCTAAAAGTCAGCGATTGAAATCGTCATTCAAAAATTCGAAAATTCTCGGATGTTACAAGGCAGCTTCAAGGCAGCTGAAGCCTTATGAAGTAAATTATCCAACCCATGATCTTGAGTTAGTTGCCGTGGTTTTTGCATTGAAGATCTGGAGGCACTATCTGTATGGTGAAGCTTGTGATATATTTACAGATCATAAGAGTCTCAAATATATTTTTACTCAGCGAGAACTTAACATGAGACAGAGGAGATGGTTGGAACTTCTGAAAGATTATGACACTAACATCCTGTACCATCCAGGCAAGGCTAATGTGGTTGCCGACGCACTTAGTCGAAAATCTGGGATGATAGCTTGTTTTGATTCCATAATCCTTCATGATTTAGAGCGTTTGGATGTTGAGCTATGTGTAAGAGGTTCTGGTGGCTATTGGGCGAGTATGAGGATAGAGTCTAATCTCATGCTACAGATCATACAAGCTCAAAGGGAACGACGGTGAGTTTGTGGGCTATTGTGCAGAAGTTGATGACTAAGCATACAGATTCAGTGTCGATGAAGACAGTTTGTGTGGTTTGAAGATAGGCTATGTGTTTTTCCTAATGATCAGACACTTCGCGAGAAGGTTATGACGGAAGCTCATAGTTCTCCATTTACTATTCAATCCAGGTTCAACCAAATGTACAGAGATTGAAACAGTACTTTTGGTGAACGCATGAAGTCAAGATGTGGCTACGTTTTTAATCCAAATATATGACTTGTCAGCAGGTCAAAATTGAACATCAGAGGGCTAGTGGTTTGGATACAGCCGTTGGAGATTCCTATGTGGAAATGGGATGAGATTTCCATGGATTTCGTTCTGGTTTTGCCTACTACTCAGAAAAAACATAATGCAATTTGGGGTGTGTTGATTCGGCTAACCCAAGTCCTGCTTCAATTCTTACCTATTCGTAAAACTATGGTATAATAAGTTGGCGAGATTTTTCCGACAGAATCATTAGACTGCATGGTACAGTACTCCTCCGACATCTATAGTGTCTAACAGAGATCCGAAGTTTAAGTCTCGTTTTTGGAAAGGATACAGAAAGCTTGGGGAAACTCGTCTTAAGTTCAGTACATGCATTTCATCTCAAACCGATGGTCCATTCAGAGAGGACCATTCAGGAACTTTGGAGGAATATGTTGATCTAGTGCTTTGAATTGGATAGATTTGGGATGAATATTTTGCTTGGTGGAGTTTGCCTACAATGATAGAGTTTTTGGCATTGCTAGCATCAAGCACACCATTCGAGCTTTTTGTATGTAGAAAAATGTCGAGACACTATTTGCAGGTGATGAAAGAAGTAGCGTTTGATGGAAGGCCGGAGCTCATCGAGATTAACTAATGAGAAGTGGCTGTTGCTAAGGACAATTGAAAGAGGCCTATTCGCCAGACAGAAAGTTAATGCTTGATAAGCTTCGACCTGACTTAGAGTTTCAAGTTGGAGATCGTGTATTTCAGCAGGTTTCGCCCAATTCAAGTAAGTTAAACGTTTTTGGGATCAAAAGGCAAGCTGCTCAGTCCCTCGATTCATCGGTCCGTGTGAGATTTGGAACTTATTGGCGAGTTGCGAATCGTCTGGCGCTTTTCCTCCCAGTTGTCGCAATCGTTCACAAATCCTTTTATAATAACGTCTTTTGAGGGTAGTACCATATCATCCAATGCATGTCCGCATCATAATCCTTTTGATCAGAATTTCAGCCTGATATGTCCTTTGTCTGGGAGGAACCTGAATCCAATCTGGATCGTCCAAGAGAGAGTCATAGAAACAAAGTTAATTCCTTTGTGAGATCTCTTTGGAAGAATCACCCAGAGCGTGAAGCTACCTGGGAGAACCGAAGAGTCAAATGCTACTAGTTATTCCTCATTTTTTGTCTAGTTCGGTATGTTTTCGTTTCGTTCTCATTTCGTTTTCATTCCGGTTCATTTCAATTTTCGAGGACGAAAATTTTTTTTTAGAGGGGAAGAAGTTGTAAAACCTAAAAATCTCAACAAGTGTAAAATTACCAAAATACCCCTAATGCAAGAAAATTTCATAAAAGCTTAAACAAACTTCATTTAAATGTTAGAAATTATGAAAATACAACATGTGACAATTATGAAATTTATGTAATATTAAAATACCTTATATTATATAAGAAAAATAATTAATAATTATGTATATATAAGTTATGCCGAAATTAAGTGTATTTAATTATGTATTTATTACAAATTAAAGTAAATTAAATATGGATAGTTACAAAATAAATATGGCAAGTTACAAATCAGATTTAGTCCATTTGGAAAGCCCATAAAATCGGTCAAACTACCTAATATATTTCTTTCATACATCTTATTTGTTTAAAACCTAAAAACCATAATCACCGAAACCCTAAAATCAAGAGAGGCGGCACAAATCTTCAAAATATATCCAAGGCTTAGAGACGAATTATCTAAGGGTCTTGTAGACAAGGATCGTGTTGAAAATATTGAAAGATTGTTAGAGTGCTTGGTTTCATTTTGGATTGCTTGGTTCGATCGTGGTAATCGTTTGGTTCGAAATAAACTCAACCGAGTATTATAAATTCATCAAATCATCAAGGATCATCAAGGGTATTTTTGTATCTCATTTTTCATCATTCTAATCCATAATATACGTAGGAAAAATATCCATGCATGTTATATTGATCGTATGAATTAAAACAAATTAGAAACCCTAATTTCGAAATAATTATGAAACCGGCCCAATAATGTTTGTACACTTGATTTTATATTTTTCTAAGGTTGTATATATCATATGTAACTCAGATAAAATGTTGGAAAAATTTAGAGGAGGTTCAAAAATTTATTTGGGGATTATCTTTGTTTGCCGATTTGCGAATAAAGGGGAAAAGAAAGAAAAAGGTTTAAACAAATTAGGGTTAGGGTTTTGCTAATTTTTCCAGGTTCATTTAATGCTAATGATTGGGTAATAATTGTGTTTGTGGTTGGGAAAAATCAAATTAGGGTTTTGTTGATTTTATTAGTTAGCCGATTGTGATTTTAAAATATAAGGGGGTGATTTGTAATTTCTGAAACTATGAGGTCTGTTTTAAACATGTTATTATACTTATTATAATCTGTATAAAATAAGTTGGGGGGTATAAAATGTCATATTGATATTATTTTGGATTAAAATGGTTAATTACATATAATAAGTAATTAGAAATTAATTAATTAAAATAGAGGGACTGAAATTGTAAATTCTGAAAAGTGGAAGGTTTGGTTAGTATTTAATGTATAAAGTATGAATTTGTCATATTTGAATCTATAAGGACTTGTTTTGTAATTATGGATAATTAAAGATATTGTTTAAATAATTAATAAACAAAAAGGGCTAAATATGTAAATTGTGTAAATTAAGGGTTTGACTTGTAAATACAGAAAATGGAAGGTATAATCTGAATAAAATGTGAAACTTTGATATTTACACTTTTAACCTTGAAAATTGTTGATTTTGTATATTAAACCCTAAAATATGGAAAGTTGTCATATTTAACCCTAAACTTGTAAGGTTGACATGTTAAGTCCCTAAACTATTCAAAATACTTAATAGAATCTCAAATGATGAATATTACTAATTTTGGAAACTTACTAAAAATGGAAAGTTACTAAAAATGGAAAGTTACTAAAAATGGAAAGTTACTAAAAATGGAAAGTTACTAAAAATGGAAAGTTACTAAAAATGGAAAGTTACTAAAAATAGAAAGTATAACTTAAATGAATGGTTTGTAATTCGAATTCATCATTTCTTTAGGTTCGGTCAAGAGGGAGTGATTTTGATATTCCTGTGGTGTTTTCTTTGATTATTGCTTTGCTTCGGAATAAGGTACAGATATTCTGACCTTATCGTTAAGGTTTCTCATGACATATTCCTCTCTATCTTTGATTACTTATGTGATTTGCTACATTTGCTCTGAGCCTTTGCTATGATCCCTTTGAAATGAACTTTGATATGACTTTGCTTTGAACCCTTCAGTTTGAGACCCGAGCCACTATTTGTTATCTTGCCATGAAGGTAACATGCTTGTGTCATCTGGATGCACCTTTGGCATGACTCATGTGTGGGTGAGTGATTTCTCACACCGTCCCCCATTTGATATTATATGCGCATTATGAAGATTATTATTTGTTTAAGGGGCGTATGGATGCATCCTAGATTTGTTTTGTATTCGATGGATTATGACATTATGATATATGTATATTTGGTGACTGATGTTTGGGTGCATTCCACGTCTTTCACAATTTGGAGCTCATGACTCCATGGTTACTATGATATGATTTGTTTGGGCTTGGTAATTGGACTTGATTTGACTTTCTGATTCATCTTACCTTACACTATGAATTGACTTCTGATTTGTCTTACCTTATATTTGTATTCCTTTGATCATGTCTTGTGATATCCTTTGTTGATCCTGTTTTCCGTTATCTTTTGCGTTCGATTATAATATATCTTGTCACTGGCTTTGTAAGCTCAGCGCATTTCTTTTCCTGCTGCAGGTATCTAAGCGGCGGGATAGGAGAGTGGTTGCTTTCGGGATATGAGTGCTGAGTGTGGACTTACCCTAGAGATCTTAGTTTTGATATATGATTTGTTACTTTTTGAGACATTCGTTATTTCGGTTATTTCGTTTGGATATGTCTGTCCTTTAAGAACTTATGTACCTTAAGTCATGTTGACTTATTTTCCTTTGGTTATTTATTTGAGACTTCCGCTGTTTATGCTTGTGTTATGATTATGTATGCCTTTGAGGTCACACCATATTGTAATACTTCTACCCTTTAGGGTCGGATCGTTACAATTTATGGTATCAGAGCCAGGTTAATCATGACGAGGTCTTATGACCTTAGAGCTTAGGCTATGACCTGTGAGGATTGGGTAGACATTAGGTTCCTTCTGCATAACTCTCTTCCGTAACCTATCTTGTTTTCGTTTGTTAATCGTTTTCTCGATCGTTCAGATGGTGACTACCCATAGAAACTCGGATGACGATGTTCCTAACTTCGAGGCCATGATTACTGCTGCTGTGGCCAATGCTCTCCCTAACCTTATGGCTGCTTTGAGAACTCCACCAATGACATCAGGAATGGTGTTGGATCTTCAGGTGGTGGTGGTGGTGGTGATGCTATACCCCTAGGGATTCATGCTTGGATCGAAAGGTTTACTAAGTTAAAGCCGCTTGCGTTTCGGTCTGCTGCCACTCCTGCTGAGGCAGAAGACTGAATTACACATATGGAGAAGTTATTTCAAGTTTTGGGTTGTCCCGACAACTTCAAGACTCGTCTTGCTGCGTTTAAACTAGAGGGTGATGCACTGAGCTGGTGGAAAGCTTATTTGCGTACTCAGGTTGGAGGCGATGCTTTTACCGATACTTGTACTTGGGTTGCTTTTTGTGAGATCTTTTACAACAGGTATTTTCTGGCATCTGAACAACAACGTTATGAGCGTGAGTATGGGTCGATATGTCAGCTGGATCGAGAGAATTCTGGGGAGTACATGGAGAGGTTCACTAGATTGGCTAGTTTTGTTGGAGCTACTGCTGGAGATGCCCAGAGGCAAGCTAGACATTTCAAGTGGGGGCTAAAGAAGTGGGTTTTGGACCGGATCGTTAATACGGATTATACGAATGTTGCGCAGGTTGCGGCTGCCGCCCGTAACATCGAGTTATTGCATGAGAGTGGAAATTCGAATAAGCGGGATAGAGATGGTAATCGGATTCAGAACAGGGGACAGGGCCAACAGGAGAACAAGGGTCGTTATGACCAGGGTCAGCATGAGTATAGGGGTCGTCAGGACCAGAGTGTTGAGCATCGGGGTCGTCAGGATCGGGGTTATGATTCGAAACGACAGGATTTTCGGGGTCAGGATCAGAGGTTTGCTGGTAGGAATGGGAATGACCGCCAGGGTCAGGGTAACTACAACCAGCGCCAGCACAGGGGTCAGTCAACTCGGGATTTTAACCAGGGTCATGCTTCAGGTTCTGCAGGTCAGAGGAGGTCTACTGAGACTTTGCCTCCTCCACCTCTTTGCTACCTGTTGAAAGCCTCATTCGGGTGTTTGTTATAAAGGCTACTGGGGGATGTTTTACTGCGGGTCATATAACATAATTGAAGGAGTGTTCCCAAGGAAGCAGAAGCAGAGTTATGCCAGCGGAATTTTGCTAGACTACCTCCTACTACAGGACGAGTTTATGCTACGACTCGTGATCAGGCGGCCAAGACTTCAGGTACTATTACCGGTATTCTCTACATTGATGATCGTACTGTCTTCGTTTTATTTGATACTGGGGCTACACATTCTATTATATCTACCACTTTTGTAAAACTTTTAATACGACTCCTACACCATTAATGAACGTGTAATATTTAACCCCAATGGAAGAAACCATATGCTTATTGACATGAATATGTTAATGCCCTCTAACTTTTTGTTGATCGTGTTCGTTGCGAATTGCTTCTATCCATATGTTCGAATATTGATGTGTTCTTGGCATTGGAATGTTGGCTTCTCAATCGAGCTACATTGACTGCTATGTAGGATGTTGATCTTTCGGTAACGTTCGCCAAATCCTGAATTTGTATTATCATGGTTCCTCACCGCGTAAGTCCATATAAGCTCTCTCTGCTATGAAAGCACGTACCTTGATTTCTCATGGGTTGCAAGGTTTTCTGGATTCTGTTATGGACACATCTTGGAGAGTCCTAATATTGAAAAATCTTACTGTTGTTTGTGAATTTGCTGCATGTTTTTACGATGAAACTTCCCTGACTTCCTCGCTAGAGAGATGAATTTGGCATTGAGTTAATTCCGGTGGTTGAACCAATTCAAAGGTCCGTATCGTTTTTTTTTATGGCACCTGTGAATTGAAAGATTAAAGGAGCAGTTGCAAGAGATGTTGGAGGAATGGATTTATTTGACCCCAGTGTTTTCGCCTTTTGGGATGCACGGTTTATTTGATAAGAAGAAGGATGGAGCATGCACTTGTGTATTGATTACCGCGAACTCAACCGTATTACGATTTCGTAACGCTATCCTCTTCGCGAATCGACGATTTGTTTGACCAACTGCATGGGGCTAAATATTTTTTCTAGATTGATCTGGATCAGGTTATCACCGAGCTTTCGTGTGAGAGAGCAGGATATTAACATTCTAAGATGCTTTTCGTTGCGTTATGGCCACTACGAGTTCTTTGGTTATGCCCTTCGGTAGGACTAATGCTCTGCCGTGTTTATGGATTGAAGAACGTATTTTCCATGAGTTACCTTGATAAGTTCGTTATTGTTTCATCGACGACATCTCGTTTACTCCAAGTTGAAGAAAAGCATAAGCGAATTTCGGATTGTGCTAGAAGCTTCTTAGACAGAAGAAGATGTTGCGAAGTTTTCGAAGTGCGAGTTTCTGGTTTATAGCAAGTCGCTTTCTTGGCATATTGTATCTGCAGGACGGCATCATTATTGGATCCCGATTAAAAGGTTGAAGCTATCACCAAATCGGCCGGAGTCCTATACGGTGACGGAAGTGAGAAGTTTTCTGGGGGCTTGCTGGCTATTACCGACGTTTTGTTGGAGGTTTCTCCCGATTAGCTATACTCTTACCTAGCTGATGAGAAAGGTGTGAGAAGTTGTGTGGCTCAGATGAGGTAAGGAGAGTTTTGGGAATTGAAACGGCGATTGGTGTTGTCCGATTTATTGGCTCTTCCATCAGGTTCCGTTTGGTTTTCAGTATACAGTGTTATGCATCGAAGATAGGTTTGGTGGTGTTTGCTGCAACATGGGGAAGGTGATCGCCTACGCTTCAAGGGGGGTGGGTGGCCAGCTGAAGCCTTCTGAAGTAAATTATCCAACCATGATCTTGAGTTAGCTGCCATGGTTTTTGCATTGGAAGATTGAAGACACTATCTGTATGGTGAAGGCTAGTGATATATTTACAGATCATTAAGAGTATTCAATATATTTTTACCAGCGAGAACTTAATAGAGACAGAGAAGATGTTGGAATTCTGAAGATTATGACCACTAACATCAGTACCATCCGGGCAGGCTTTAATGTGGTTGCTGAGCACTTAGTCGAAAATCGGGATGATAGTTGTTTTGATTCCATCTTCTTCTGATTTAGAGAGTTTGGATGTTGAGCAATGTGTACGAGGTTTGGTGGTATTGGCGAGTATGAGGATAGAGTTAACCTCATGATCCAGATCAAAGATGCTCAAAGGGACGACGGTGAGTTGTGGGTATAGTGCAGAATGTTGACGCCGGTAAACATATGTGTTCCGTGTTTGATGATGACGGAGTTGTGTGGTTTGAAGCTTGGCTATGTGTCCCTAATGATCAGGCACTTCGCGAGAAGGTTATGACGGAAGCTCATAGTTATCCATTTACTATTCATCCAGGTTCAACCAAAATGTACAAAGATTTGAAACAGTACTTTTGGTGGAATGCATGAAGCAAGATGTGGCTACGTTTGTATCCAAAGTATGACTTGTCAGAGGTCAAAATTGAAACATCAGAGGGTAGTGGTTTGTTAAAGCGTTGGAGATTCCTGTGTGGAAATGGTGAGATTTCCATAAGATTTGTTACTGGTTTGCCTACTACTCAGAAAAGACCTGATGTGATTTGGGTGGTTGTTGATCGGCTAACCAAGTTCTGCTTCATTTTACCCAATCCTGCAAACAAAACTCCACCCCCAGAAGAACTATGGTATTAGTAAGTTGGAGAGATTTTTTGACTGGAGATGTTATACTGCATGGTACACCGACTTCTTATTGTGTCCGTCAGAGAATCCGATGTTTAGTCTCGTTTTTGGAAAGGATTACAGAAAGCTTGGGGAACTGTTTAAGTTCCAGTACAACATTTCATCCTCCAGATTGATGGTCAGTCGAAGTGGTGACCATCAGACTTTGGAAGATATGTTGAGGGCTTGTGCTTTGGAATGGACGGGTAGTTGGGATGAATATTTGTGCTTGGTGGAGAACAATGAAGAAAACATAACTTTGATTACTATTAATCTGCTAGGTTACAAAATACTAACTATAAATGTTTGTGAAACTTGTATTTCTAACTAGTGCTGTAGGGTTCCTTTTATACACCAAGGAAAACCTAATGGGCTTACAAAATGCGTTAAGTGATCATGCATATCTGTAAAACCTAAAAATCTCAACAAGTGTAAAATTACCAAAATGCCCCTAATGCAAGAAAAGTACATAAAAGCATGAATAAAT
>BQNB010040938.1:3112-47079 GCA_026074375.1 Tanacetum coccineum | reverse complement strand
GACCCCGTTACAGGTATCGTGGTGACGGCGTCACGTATAAATTATGACGCCGTCTCCACGTTTTGTGAAAACGAAATTTTTGTTTTTGATGAAAAATTTCCTGCACTTGATTCCATAAGTTAATTCCTGTACAAATGGCTGCATAAAACCTGAGATTTAACAATTCAATCATATGACTTGAAACTGACGCGAATTAATCTAAACAATTTATTTAGAATGTTTGAACTTGGCTCAAAAGCCGAATAAATTCCCCTACACTTATTATTTGCAAAATACCTTTGATTGAAATTAAGACGAGGTTAAAGACAAACAAAGCATGATTACAAGATAGTTCAAACATAATAAAACAAACTATAAAGAATTAAAACACACATGACACTAATTAAGCTAATTCATAATAAACTTAAACAAATATTCAGAACAAGAGTAAAAGTATTCAAGCCCTAGAAACTATTACAAAACATAATTGTTCGAATGACAAAGGATGAAAATAACAATGGAATGAAATAAGAAAGATCAAGAGGAGCCATCCTGAGGAGGGTAGGGGCGGTATGTGTAGCCGAGAGGCATGTGTCCCTGATAGCCATAAGGAGGGTAGTCGGCCTCGAACCCAGGAAATGGATCAATCTGGAGGTGCGGCTCAAGGTTGTCGCGGGTTGACATGTGCTGGAACTGGCAGATAGTGTGATCATACATCCAGTGAGCTCGTTCATCCTGCTGCCCCATCTAAGCATCAATTCTTCTCCAATGCTCATCTTGTTGATCCATCCAGCGTGCTTGGCGGACTTGCTAATCCCCTTGGCTCATGTTGCGGTAGATGTCCGCGGAGCCCCCAACTCCTTCGTTTCCCCTCTCTGTTAGCCGGCCAACAACATTCACCCTCTTGGAGTTCCATGATGACTCCCATCTTAACCAATGATGTTTTTCTATAAACATGTGGAGGGGGCTCACGGTTCAACACACTTACCATTTCATTGGTGAGTAAACTAAAAGACCGAGCGATCTTTGTCACAAACATCCCCCGAAAATCACACTCTTATCCCTCACGCTCTTTAGGTACTTGGCGAGTCAATAGGGAATGTTACAAACAACCCCTCCCCAAAGATGCAATAAAGATAGAATAAGTCAATCTCGGTGACACGATTGGTGGTTTCTTTCCTTCCCGTAATGGTCATCGTGATGCACCGATGAGCAACCTTAACCCTTGGGTTCCTAATAGATTGGGCTTTTGTGTTTCCCACATTGAACATGCCGCCACCAATACTAGGCCAAAATGAGTGAGTTAAACGAGTAGAATTGACCGTTTCTGCATTTCTTAAACCACTAAGTGTTGCAACATCCCTAGATTCCCTCTCAAAGTATAAACTAATCCTCCATCCAAACTCAAGAAGGGACATTTCCCTTTCCACCCCTCCCAACCTAAATATGACACCCTTGTGTAGAGGTTCATACCTACAAGGGGTGGTATCAAACTCAAATGAGGCAAAGAATTCACGAACAAGCTCGTGGAAGATGGGCTCGTTGATTTGGAAAAGGTTAGCCCCTTGTGGTCTGGAGAAAGGATCGGTGTTGATGGAGTCGAAGAATGACTGAGCAAGACCCTTGTTGGATAGAAATTCCCAATCCACAACATCCTTGGAATGAATAGAGCACCTGGCGAGGTTGTTGTAGTTCATTTGGTGGTCTTCGTTATCGAACAATCCAAACTTGCGAACCTTTTCTTCCATTGTTTCTTCGCGAGATGAGGAGGCGTGCCCCCTCGTGCTTCTATCTCTTTTGCTCATTGCCTATATTGAAGTTAGAACAAGAAACGAGAGGAGTTAGAGAGCGAGAATTAAGCTGAGTATTTGTTCAGATGGTGGCGACAGCGTCACTAATAACATGTGACGCCGTCACAGAGGGTCTGATTCAAAAAATGTTTTTGCGAGGGAAAACTAAGCTATTTTCCGATAAACATGTTTCCAAACACCCCCTTAGCATCAGATCCACTTTAGAAATTCGAAAAAATTAGGGTCATCAATCCTAGGTTCGAGTTGTTTTTGCAAAAGCATTGATTCGGATGATTCAATACTTAAGGTAACAACAAACTACTTAGATTGGTGTCCAATTATGCCTAATTTCAATCAATTGGGTATAAATTAAACTAGGTTAGCCAATCAATCGAATGGAATTGAAATTGATTAAATGAAATCGCGGGAGTAGGATGAATGATTTACTTACCGATGGAGGATGAATGATAGAAGAATGGCAAAAATCGGATTGGGGTTTGATGGAGGTGGTTGGTGGCGGCTTTGTGAGTGTGAAGAGGAAAGGGGATTTGTGATGGATTTTATAAGTTTTAGACCCGGATCGACGTGACGGCGTCACGTGTTAATCATGACGGCGTCACAGGCAATTTTTCAGTTTAGACCCTTGTTGTTTTAGAAATTTCGAAATTGCAGCCCATAATTTCCCTTAAAGGAAGGATCGTGTGTCTTTCCTCCCGGGTCAAACACACGGTTGCTCACAACGTGTGTAAACGAGTAATGGGGAGACGGATCACATTTGATGGGGTCGTTAACCATGAAGGTGGTGTCGTTTTGAGTAGGCAGTTGAATGGCTAGGGAATTGCTCGGGTGTGAATAGGGACTGTTAGTCTTTCTCCACGCTTAAACCCAAAAGCAGACTTAATTCTAAAGGTATTCTTCCGAGGTTAAGGTAGATTCAAGGGTATTATATGGACATATCTTACGCATAGAGGATTTGTAGAAAACGTCTTTTTCTCGTGGTTTTCTTAGAAGTCATGTTTAGCACTGTTCTTCAGGACCTTGATGTCCGGATACTTTGTGATTTTCTTGATCTTCCTTGGTTTATTTTCGTTTTCCTTTATCCTTTCCTTAAGTCTCGTCACGACTTCCAAAGAGAATTCCATGAATTCTTCTATAATAGCTCGCATGTAATCTTCAAGTTTCCTGACCCTTTCTTCTTGATCGAAGATGAAGTTCATCACAATGTGCTCAAATTCTTCTTGACGTGATGGCTCGGAGGATGGTCGATGCATTTCTTCAGTTTTCAATCGGAATACCCTTTTTCTTTTTCCCATTAATGAGATTGCGTCCTTCATAAGTGTATCGAGTTTGCGCTTCATGATTCCAAGTAATTGCTCGACGTCATGATTTTCGTAATTAAAGCTCATTTCTTCTGGGGCGAAGGCAACATTCCACCCTTCCTCCTCATAATGGGCTACTCTTTCGATGGTAGCCCAAGCTTCGGCTGGGCTTAGCTTTCTAAGTCTCCCGCCTGCTGCGTAGTCAATACATCTTTGAGTGGTGCCGTTGATATGATCATAGAAGATTTGAATTTGAAGCCATAAGCCAAGACCATGATGAGGTACTTTTCGGAGTAAGTCCTTGAAACGAGTCCATGCTTCGGATAAAGATTCTCCATGATGTTGTTGAAACATCAGGATATCATTGCGGAGTTTTGCGGTCCTTCCCGGTGGAAAGAATTGAGCAAGGAATCGGGTAGTAAGATCCTCCCATGTGGTGATGGATCCTGCTGGAAGGCGTTCAAGCCAATTGCTAGCTTGATCTGATCGCGGAGGGAAAAATTGAATTTAAACGCAGGGCTGTTCGTTATTTGCCTTTTGTACACCGTAAAGCGTCTCATTGAGTCCACTATGTTTATGAAATAAAATAAATTGCTTGAGGCTGCATTGGTTTGGATCGCCTATGACACGAAAGTCCCGCTTGGAACGAAGAATCAGTTTCTGCACCAAATCCTGGATCGGTGTCGGACTCTCGAAAGAAGATAGGTACAACAACTTTATCTCAGTTGCTTCCTCTCTCCAAAATGGGATCTATCGATCGGTATTCTTGTACTATCGTGGCTAGGTTTGAGTAGTCTCCTAAAGGACGGATAGTTCTATCGTCTCCCGATGATGGTGTGTCGAGGAATGAGTTTACGAAACAGATAACATAAAGAAGAGATAGACTACGAGAAAGCTATTTTGCGGAAATTAAATCTTACTTGAATGGATTCAAGCAAGTAGAATTAAGCTAAACTATGATCAAAACCTAACTATACCCTAGGCGGCGGCGCCAAAAACTTGATGCGGTCGTCGTAGGACTTCTAACAAGAATGTTTCTACAACTCCCTAGGAGAGCACCTAATCGTATGTTAGTATTGTATAGGCAAGATTCAGGGGGGGTTGTTATCGTTCACTCGGAGGAATTGGTTGGGGATGGCTTGATCATGGCCTAATAGATTCTAAGGGTTGAGAAATGGATTCTTTTTGTATTTTTATATTTTTATAAAAGCAGTAGAATCATATATTGTGAGTGATGGTGGGTTTGGTTTTTGCTAATAAAATACATATGAAACTAAACTAAATATGGATAAACAATAGATACAAAGATTGTGTTTATTTTAATCATGTATTACTTCCCCTATATTGCTTCTCCCTGAGTGTTGTGTGCTTTGTGCTACAATTGTGTTAATCATGTATATTATTTGGCTTAGTCATGAACGAATTACACCCAACCCTCGTTATTTAATATTCCTCATTAATGGGCAACGCGCAAGTAAGGTTGGATGAAGACGATTTTAAGGCCCTAAGGAGTATATTTATAATGCTCTGTGAAATATATTAAGTGTGATTCAACTATATTGAGGGGGGGCAATGGTAGTATTAAGACGGTTTCCAGTATGGTATCCTTTCTACTACACGCTTGTTTTCCTAGTCATTATCAACGCAGTAATAGAAAAATAGCGCGGTTTGCTATGACTCTAACACGAATTTCGCCATCACAAGAAGCATAACCAACTTAAGAATCTACATTTCTAGGTTTAAATACAATCTTAAATATACACAATAGGAGGTTTAGAACAAGCATGTTATAGATAAATCTAAGTACATATTAAATTCATTTATACACATAGAGTCATATTGAATGATTTAATAAACCTCTTACATTGATTAGAACATGATTGAAGGAAAGGTACAATAGGGTTTTTTGGCCTTAAAAATTATCCCTATACTGCTGCTATAGTCGAATAAACTAGGGGTGCGTTCCCTCTTTTTATTTGTAACACCCCCAAACGGGGCCCTTGTACGGTAAATCACGCGTGTGCCGGGGGCTGTGAGTCGTTCCCACATCACACAAGATACAAAGGAACGACCGTTAGGGTACGTTTGAGATCCAACATCGTCGTGCATTGATTAAAATAGTTAAAGTTTTAATTGGCCACAAACGAATATTAAGCGGATGCAAATATTATGTTTTAAAGTTTTTGACAACCTGGTGATGTTAACATAGATAATAATTAATTCTTGAAATCGGTTCAATGCAAGGACAACACAACAAGCAAGCAAAGACACATAGCTAAGCACTGTTAGTGAAAAACATGCTCTAAAAACGATCAAACTTTATAGTGGATAGTGATTTCTCTATAGGTTTAAATTAATATAAAAGTGACCACAAGTTCACTAGTTGCCTATGACAGGGTTATGTTTAACAGATACAACGTTACACATAATGCATTTTACGTTTGCACTAAGCTTCATACACCGATAGCTCAATTTTATAAAGAGCATTGATTTGATGTATGCCAAATTTGTATTCCACGCCCGTAAAAAGGTATATGACCAAGATCACCTATTGGAAATTCCGACCATTCGGGTATATATCCGCTTTGTTCGGGACCTCCGAAGCTAGTAAGCGTTAACTTACCCGTAGGATAATTGACTACCGATAGATCTATTTTATAAAATTCTCTACGCTCACTAACCCAGTACGAGCGGATAAGCAATTGACGGTTCATGAATCATTCGGGCTTAAAGTGGTTTATTCGCTACTTAGGCAATTAAAGTAATCTGGAAATGAGAACGTAAAGTAACTGTGTCCAATAGTTTGAAAAAACGAGCAATGTTTTTCACCCAAAAATAGTCAAAGTAAATGTAGTAGAAATCAAGGGGCTATGAATTCTACTTTAGCAAATTGAGGCAAATTGATAATCACGATAGTAAACGATGAATATAGAATATCTTAGACCGCGGAAATCCTAGAATAATAAGCGTATCATAAAAACACGAAGAAAAAGTATGACTAGGGAGATTTTGCACAATTAGTTCATCGCCATAAAAGACATCATGTGTTGTTGCTTTAGGTTTGATTATCAAGTCAATGGCGAAATAAATTCATATTAGTTTTTCGCGGTAAGTTTGGTTTAACCAAAATTTACTATTTTAAATAGTTTCTATTTGTAGGGAAAGTTTGTTTAGTTTCGGGACGTAAATTACCGTCCCGGATATCTTTAATATAAGTTTTCATATTTCTCAAAAACTCACTAACTAACTTTTATCACTTACTTTTCCAGTTCGATCCGCTATTTTTTAGACCAAAGTTACTAATTTTAGTAAACTTTATCGTTTTTCTTAAGATTGGTTAATGACGTTTTAAATGATATAATCTAGGTATGTGTTTCTATACGATTCGCTAGGGGTGTTAAAAAATAGTCCAAAATGTGGCGTGGAACTTTATTGCCCGAAAAGTGGTCCGAAAAACACCATATTTACTATTCACTCAGCAGTACTATTCATTCGGTTGTTGTCCGAAAAATGTTTAAAGTCTTTCATTTGGCCATAAACTTGGCCGTTTTAAATCCGTTTTTTTTTAGGTGTGATATATGAATAAACATCTGATTTCGAACCAAGATTCCCATAAAACTACTTTTACGCCTTAATTGAATAACATTTTTAGGTCGACTCCAATATAACAACCCAAAACAATTTCGGGACAAGCAGCAAGCGACTTTATTGATCAAAAAGCAAGCCAAAAATCTCAGCCCAAACTTCACAATTGTGCCTAATCTTAGCCTAATCTCATTCACAACTAAGCCAAAAAAAACCACACCTAAGACTTAACCTAATCCCTTTTCATTTCTATTGTTGTAACTCTCATTCAACTCCCATCTCACCAAGAACATCATATTTAACTAGTGAAATAAATGGAACATCATTATTTATAAAGATCTTGTTTTATAGCCTTTTGAAAATTAAACACAACATATAGATGTATGGATCTTGTGATCTAGAAGACGAACTATATAGGAAATACCACGCAACAGAAAGAGTCAAGATACTTACAAGAATGAAGAAACAGAAGCAATAACACAAGATCTTTACCCAAAATTCAATTGTATTGAAAAACCCTTAAATTAATTAACCAAAACGACTAAATTTGCTATGATCTTGAAGAATAACCCTTAAATCAAAGAGGCCAAAACTTTCAAACACCTTAGGTAACCTTAGAAAATGTTTTTTGGTTTGTTTTCTTTTTAACCGCTAGAATGATTGGATATATGCTAAGAATCAAGTGATTATGGAAAACATAATAAGGATGTTGTTAGACTGTCGAGCCTTTCATAAGGAGGAGAAAAAGGGATGAGAAATTTTTCCTTGTTGGTTGACGTTGAGTTATGATATGTAAACTCACTTATGTAAGTGATTATTGGGTTGGTCAATTTATAGGCGATGGTTAATAAAGTGTTTAGGTTAAGGTTTAAGTTTTATATACTAGTGCATATGTGACCAACACACACCAAAGGTGTGTGTGTAACCATGTTCGGCCGAACCTAGCCACAAGGGACCATTTTGGTTCAAATTTTTGTATCATGGTTCATATTATGTGCATATGTTAGTCTTGAGTTGGTCAAATGAATTCAAGATGTGTAAGTATCACATGGCTTGGTCTAACTTGAGAAAATGTGCATGAGAATGACACTCTCATGTGTCACTATCCATCACATGCATGGAAAATTCAAATAAGATGCTCTTGATTTAATTTCAAGACTCATGGTGCATTTGGTTTAGGTTTAGGAGTCCATATGTATAAGGGAAGGGATAAGAATAAAAAATAATGATTGGAAAAGTTTAAAATATTGACATGAAATCTTTGGGGTGTGACATTCTTCCCCCGTTAAAGAAGCTTTGTCCTCAAAGCTTAAGACGTGGATGAAGGGCTAATTATCCGGGAGTGAATCGCTTTAAACTTGAAATACTTAGAAAAGAATAAAAAATGACTCATTTACTATCTAAACTAATCAAAAAAATCAGAAGGCGGAAACGTCTTTGTGTCCGTATGACGTTTTTTCCAATTTACGCAGGTTACTTTCCTGGTAAATCAGTCGGATTTCAACGTCACGTATTAATAATCAAAAAGTAATGGATCGGAAAGTTTTAAAATAGTGACTATGAAATTTTTGGGGTGTGTGTCATTCTTTCCACCTGTTAAGAAGCTTTGTCCTCAAAGCTTAAGACGTGGATGAAGGGCTAACGAAAATATAAGGGTACTTTTTCTTCATTTGTTCTTCGCGTTCCCAAGTAAACTCGGGCCCTCGTCTCGAATTCCAACGGACTTTCACGATTGGAATGCGGCTTTGCTTTACCCATTTAACTTCTCGATCCATAATTTCAATTGGTTCCTCAATGAAATTAAGCTTGTCATCAATCTGGATTTCTTCTAACGGAATAGCTAGGGGTTCGTCTACGAAACACTTCTTCTAATTGGAAACACGAAAAGTACTATGAACGCGGCTCAATTGATCTAGAAGTTCAAGTTGATAAGCAAGCGTTCCTACCCTATCAAGAATCTTGAAAGGTCCAACATAGCGAGGGTGAAAAGTTATACATTTTATAAAAATGGGATTTGTAAGAAAGTCGTGCTGCGATTTATTAGAAAAGAAATTTTTAAAGTTATTTGGGACATATGAAAAATGTAATTATGATCAATATAAGAGATAAATAGTAGTTTTTATTAATTTAAATCATTATAATTATAATTTAATTTATTTTTTGATATATATGAGTATCTAAAAGTTTAGAAAAAATATTGATGTAATTTCAAAAGTTTAAGAAAGACATTGATGTAATTAAAAAAGTGAAAATGATATTTATGTAATATTGAACTTAGGGAAGAATATACATGTGTAATTCTTTAAAAAAATAAATGAGATGAGTAAAATAGGAAAGCTAATATATTCATGCTTTAAATTTTCAAAAGTGAACAATGATTTGGGATAGGGATGGCAAAAAATCTCAAATCAAAACTAGTTAGAGCGGGGAAGGTCATGTTTATCGGGTAGGATACGAGGCGGGTTTGGGTCAAAATGGATTTTAATTGAGTTTGGGGAGGGAGCGGTGCATGACATCCCCGCCCCGCCCACCCGAAACATATATACATATATATTTATATTTATACAATATTATGTTAATATTTTCGTAATAAAAACATATTTCTCTAATATTTATTTGTTTTTCTATCAAAGTAATATTGCAAATTGTGAAAACTTGTTAAATGATATATTTAAAAGAGAAGTTGAAATTCGTGACAATGTAAGGTAGCATTGTTTATGTTTAATACAGTCGTTGAAGACTTAATAGGCACTTATTGGAATGATTAAGCATAAATTAATGAATCGGTCAGAGCAAGTGGTGTTTGATAAAATTATAAAGGTGTTAAACGACAATTATTTGCACTGAATGGGCCATAGCATGGCAGTAGCCTTTCCATTCAGCAGGCATCGACGTCCAAAATTCTTCTATGTGTTATGTATACGTGGACTATTGTTGTTTAACTATATCGAATTTCTTTTATGTCAAGCATATAAAGTCAAACTAATTTATATGATGCCACGTAGAGACTAAAAAGGTATGCTCCATTACAAAACAATGCACAAATCTTGACATGTACTTGAGAAAATATGTAACATTTGATGTCACTAACTCTTTTTATTTTCACAATAAGTCATATCAATTATATTATACAACATTTGTTTAAGTCAAGTAGTGAGCCTACACTCTTGCGAAGCTGCCGAAACGACACTCGACGGCAACGCGAAAAACTAGCTTGTGTGTTTATTACGGATTAAGATGTAAACGCGGGGTAAAAATCATTGTTCTTAACTTTTATCAAAAAGTATAATCCTTTACTAGATTATATGAAAAAGGTTAAAATATCAATATACTATGATTCAGGGTATTATTCAGAATAGATATCAAACATTCATGTTCATTCAGAATTACACTCATTCAACACTATAAATCATTTAGTGTCTATTGTTCATTCCAACGCCTAAATCACAATATTTTGTCAAAACAACCCCTTTATTAAGTTGGGGCCGCCTACATTGCGAATTAACAAACACAACAAATTATTCAATGTTTTGCTCTCTTTCTTGTGCCTAGAATTAGAGTGTGTTCTTGTCTTATCCCAATACGAATTTCGTGTAACCCAAGGCACCGAATAGGGTCGAAATATTGTATTAAGAAAGTGAATTATACACGATTCAAGAATTTTTCCGGGCAATCTTTGATTATCATGACCCTAAATACCAACAGATACAATTTAGGATTTTAAACTCTAAAGATTTATCGCTCTTCACTTGAATTAGCTAGGTACCTGGTGACCCAAGCTAGAGTCTCAGCGTATAACATTTTTTTAGTTGGAAGAATCCAATTTGTATATTGGTAAAGCTTAAAGTTTCTTGCCAAGTCTTCCATATCTATTTTTCCATGACGATTTTGTGTTTTAATTAACAATTGTGAATCGTATTTCCCTAAACTTTTCACATCAAAAACGATAATCCAATATTGACAACGACCTTAAGTAATATCGAGATGTCTCCCCTTGAAATAAAGACTTTGGCCTAAACAAATTGAGGTTGACCAACACGAGCTGGATAGCCGTTAGTGTTTCGACTTATATCTAACAACGATTACAAGGTTCTACA
The DNA here is from genome assembly GCA_026074375.1 of Tanacetum coccineum. Classification (NCBI taxonomy): domain Eukaryota; kingdom Viridiplantae; phylum Streptophyta; class Magnoliopsida; order Asterales; family Asteraceae; genus Tanacetum; species Tanacetum coccineum. The sequence goes on along the minus strand of BQNB010040938.1, from coordinate 36,309 downwards.
AGTGTATTCTTTTGATGGATAGTTGCGCTATGGTTGTTTAACTCGTGTATACTAAAGGTATGTGGTTTGCTTTACTCTGCGTTATGCTGGTTTAGAGATTTTTTTTAACGAAAATTTTTCTATCTTACAAATATATATTTCACACATGCATCCAGCGAGGCTTGAAACCACAACCTTTTGGTTAGGGGGAATTCACTTACCACTAGACCAAAGTCCTAGTATGCTGGTTTAGAGATCGATCACCCGTTACTCGCTGAAGGTTCTTCCTAGCAAATTCAAGAGTTGATAGGAAGGATCTCCATCGTTTGCAAACACATATTAAACGTCCTTGGGTCTTTATGGGAAGTCTTGGCAATATATCCGACTCTATCAACTAAGGTAAAAAAATTAAAATAAGTTGTACAAATTATTCATACTTGACCTTCTTGGCAAAGTTATATTATATTACCATCCCCGACATCACATACGAGTCCCACATACTAATAATCTAATATCAATTTATGTGAATAATATACACCACATTATATAAGACTAGGTGTAATGGTGACCGCAAGTACGGCCGTCAACTCAACGTCACATCACGACAAACATCTTGTAGAAGGATAACCAACTTCACTACCAAAACATATCTCACTCAAACACATATATACCCCACAATATACTACATAAAAAAAGCATCTCTCTACACAACTCGACCATCCTAACGGCCGAGTTCTCTCAAAAGTTCATGACCAACACTTCCATGAGGGTGACGTTTGTTCCTAGAAAATTCAAATGTTGATATGAAGGATCTCCCTTGTTTGCAGACACATATTAAACGTCTGGTCTTCGTGTGAAGTATTGACAATATCTCCGACTCTATCAACTCAAGGGGACGCTCGACCTTGCTTACATATTTTTCTAAGGGTTTACTTTCCCCATAACTAATACCAATAAAACTAATGTTTTCTGATATCTTTTGTAAGGTGATTCAAGACTTAGAAACAAGTTTTTACAAAAGCAAAGCGCACACAAAAAGTTGCTCTAAAGATATCATTCCTTTGTTGACATAATAAAACAACGTACCAATTACATACATAACATCAAAGTCACGAAAATAGAGTATAAATCGCATTAGAAGACAGAAGTGGTTAAAAAAAAGTTGATAACTTGTATCAATTATGTTGGGCCAATTCAGAGCCTAATTGTCCCTTGTACATGATTTGTATGAAATATATCCTAAGTGTAAAATAAGTCGCTGAACTTAATAAGTTCAGCGAGTCATCCTCAAGATGTTCTTCAGAGTCTAGAAGAAAGGCTCATCATAACCTGAGACGGACCTCAACGAGTGAAGAAAAAACCAAGATCAAGATGATGGAGTCAGTGAGTATTGAAAGATGGCTCACTGACTCTCGAAGACCATCTCTGAATGAAGATCTGAACATATTGGCGGGAACTTCCTAAAAGCAAAACAGCAAGTTCAGACAAAAGGTACAAGCAAGGGCTTGTACTTTATTGAAGGTTGCTTAAAGGAAGACAAGAAAGGACAAGAATGGTTACCTTGACTTTAATGAAGCTTCACATGAAATCTTCAGTTTCCCACTATATATATGTTCACTTGTAATAGAGATAGGTCAAGAATTCACACACAGAAAACACACAATGTAATATCTTAGTGGTAGGGTTCTCATCCCATTGGTTCATGAGCAAAGCTATGAACAATGAGAGTATAGTTTGTCATTCAATATCCCGGTTGTTGGTCCGCAAACAACCGGGTGCACTTGTAAATCATAGATTCATTCTAATAAGATTTATAAAGCATTGAAAAGTACAAATGGTGTTATTAGTTAGCCAAATGGGTCTCGTGGTAATATATCAGATATTACACGATTGTCAAGGACCAACAAGTGGTATCAGAGCAGGTGGGTTAATCTCATAACCTTGATCCGTTCGAAAAATGGCTGTTAATAATATAAGCATGTCAATACCAGTGTGTTCTTCAATATTTGCTATTGATGTTGCATATTTTGAGAGGAAAAAACACACTGAGTTTGACTAAAATGCTTATCCATTCACACCACACCACACAAATCTTATCTAAAACAAACTCACACCCACTCACAATTAAACATGTCACACCCCATACACTCCCAAAAACAAAAACCCATCGCAGATCCACACTCAAAATCATATCACTTAAAACAAAAAAAACCCGATCTAAACAAGGATATGTTAAAACCCAAACACAAAATCATCACAAAACAATTTATTATCTTCACTCAACAAAAAAATCACGAACACTGAGTTTAATTCAAAATCACCATCGCTCAAGCTTCGACAACAAAATCACCAGATCGAAACCCACTTAAACACGACACATAAAGAAAACTCATCAAAATCAATCCAAAAAAAATCAACCGACTGCAGCGGGTGATTGTTCATTAGGAAGATAATTGTTTTTGAATGAGGTTTGTTATGTGAAGACAGTGTGGTGATATTAGTGGGTTGCTAATGATTGATTGTTGGGTGATGGTTGTGGTTTGTCGATGCTAGCAGGATGTTGTATGATGGAGTCGAATTGAGTGAATAAAATAGGTTTGTGTGTAGGAATAAACTGATTATAAATAATCAGTGAGAAAGGTGGATGAGGTTGTTAAGTCTTATGGTCTTGGATTTTGGATTTGTGATGTTAAACTTACAGCTGCCATCAAAGAACTTCAAATTGAAATGGGTTGAGTAACTTGGGTTTGGTTTGTTGAGATAAAACTGATTATAAAATCAGTGGAACTTGTAGTGGTTTTGGGCTTAGCCTAAATGGGATTACAAGCAAAAAAAGGGAATGTTATAGTGGCTATGGATATTATTAAGTATGGTTCGAATATCAGAGGTGGTTTTTAAGGGTAAAAGAGTTGGTAATTCAAGCTTAACCAACCCGCTAAACGAGAAGAGTACCTGAAAATGTATAAGATCAGTGGGTATGAATTATCAGTAAATGTTAAACTTGAACCCTCTGAAATACCCGTTGATTCAAACCATTTAAACCCTCTAAACCACAACGGCCACTGAAGTGGATCAGCCCACTATATCAGACCGTTGAACCAGGTCGCTCACCCAAGATCGCTGAGCCAAAGTCGCTGAGGGACTCTGAGTCGCTGACTTCTGATCAGATGGATCAAGGGTGTTTGGTTGGTCATTTCGTAGCTAATCCTGTACTCTCATCAGCCTACTAACATAAGGGAATTAAGTACAAATATCTAACCAACAAGAATGGGTTAGCTGATTGTTGTGAAATTGAAAGAATCAGGGGTGTGTAGAATCAGAGGTTAAATAAGCGTTATTAAGTGGTTTGAGTAGCTAATAAATATTAGCTAAGTCATATAAAATGGGTATGATTGTAACTGTTCAGTAAGCTAAACCTGACCCAAGGTCGCTAAGTCCGCTGAACATGAACCCCGTCAACTGATTGAACCCCACCCGCTCACCCGTTGAGCTTAGCCGACCACTGAGCTTATGAGACAGCCGAAGTCACGAGACCTTTGTGCTTACAATCCCGATGGGTAATTGATCAGAAAGATAAAGCCATTAGACATTTGAGACATCTGTCATCAGACCACTGGGTCGCAATCAGACCGTTGGGTCATCATCAGACCTCGTCATCAGACCGTTGGGTCGTCATCAGACCGTTAGGTCGTCATCAGACCTCTAGGGCATCTCGGGCATCTGACCACTGAATATCAGTGAGTGATCTAAACAGATGCTGAACCCGATCTCAGAACCAGAAACTAGAGGTGAGTTTAAATAGAAATAATTAAGTGTGTTCTTCAAAATCTGCTACTAATGTTGCATATTTTGAGAGGGAGAGACACACGACAAATGTTAATCATACTCACACTCATATCTGTTATCACATTTACACAAAACCTACAATCGCCAGAATCGTCATCTCCATTACAAATCAACACAAACACAAACATAAATCCTACCTTTCACACAAACAAATTCCACGAACACAAACCGAGATCCGGCGACAAAAAAAAATAATACCACACTAAAAAAACACAAATCGAGATAACAACACATTAGGTGGATTTCTTTCTTTTGGCCACATGAAGGGATTCAGTTACCATTATAGATCGATTGTTTTTCAGATGTAGGTAATAGAATTAGTGATGTTGTATTGGAAGTATAATGGCTTCGTGGTTATTTGGGTTTTGATATGAAGATCTATGATTGGGATTTGTTATTATAGCGGGTTGTGATGGATTTGCTGTGTAGGGGAGCGAATGTCATCAGTGGTTAAGGTACTAAGTCTAAGCTTAAGCGGATTGTTGAGCCTTAGGCTGAACCAAGAAGATGAGAATCAGGGCGGCTCAGTTAAAGGTGGTGTAACTGGGGCTGATAAAAAGTTATCAGTCAATACACTAGTGAATGAGAATAGGATTGCGGCTGATGTTGTTTGATGGACTGATATCTTTCAGGTTTGAGTGACTCATTTATGTTTCAGGCTTAGTTTGATAACAAGTAGTTGAATAACATTAGTTCTGTTTTGTGCTAAAATACAGCTGAGATATTCAGTTGTATAACGAGCTGATAAAATTATCAGTGGGGCTCATATTTATCAGTCGATGAAAGGTGTCTCAGGGAATGATGATGACATCAGGGGTTATGTCATTAGAAATGTTTAGGTCTAAGCCTTAATGGGTATTGAAGTTTTTTTACGAGCTGAGTAAAAATCAGAAGGGGTTTGTGTTGCTTATAAGGTTACTTTGGGCTTAGCTGTAAAAGTCCTGATCATGGGAGGCTGAATCTAAAGGTATAAGAAATCCGGCTGATAAACATTAATCAGTGGATACCAATAAGAGGAAAACATGGGTCAGCCGAACCTGAAGTTTAACTGAACCCGCTGACCGAGGTCACTGAACCCTCTAAAGCACCCGCTGATACCCGACACAGACCCGCTAAGCTAAACCTCTGAGTTTGTCATTCTCTGATGAGTTTAGCTAAGTCAAGTCTCTAAGTAAACTTGAACCCAAACCACTGAGCCAAAGTCAGCACACCCAAGGTCGGAGCCAACGTCAGGTGGGAAACAAAACCTCATGGTAGCTGACCCCATCAGCGAACCCTTGCCAGCGGTCACTGAAACTATCAATGAACCGTCTTTGGCTAAACTCTCATCTACGAACATTGACCGCTGAACCCAAGGTCAGACCGCTGAACCTAAGTTAGCTTCAGCTGATACTCACTGATCCAATGCCACTGTACTTGGTCAGCAAACCCCCCAGCACACCCCAAGGTTAACGAACCCTAAATTTCAGAGACTTAATTTTAAAAAGGTTAGTGAATGTGAATTTTTTTTCAAGTTCTTAATTGATACACCTGAACCTGGTCGGGTTATTTGGTCATGAAAATGGGGTGCTCGGTGAAACATGAGTCAAATGGGAAGCTATATCTAAGTGTTTGTAAACTCAAAGCTTTGACCAATCCAAGTAACATCGGAACATAAAAAAGGAAGAATCTCCTTGCCTTACGGCTAAAGCATCACAGATCCAGGAACAGGAGGAACAGGATAGCCATAGAGCTGAAAGTTCAAGTGACGGTTTAACCACCGCACCAAAAATGGTAATCAATTTACCATGCCTAAACAGCAAGAAAGAATTTGGCTATTCCAGAGCAAACAACTACCGGTAAAGAATCAATAAATCCGTTGATGGCTGATAGTTTGCCAAAAACTATAATGCCAACCAAGTTGGTCAAGCCACAAGGTTTCAACTTGAGGCCAAACATGGGTATTCAAACACCCACAAAAACTAAGGATCAAACCTTAGTATCGAAGCAATTCGATCAAGGGATTCAATCCCTAAAAATGGTAAAAAATATCAGTGTATAAAGCCTTCAAAAATTGCTAACTCCATATGTATTTTTTGAGGGGGAGAAAGACACACTGATACGAACTTCAATGCTAAACCACCACTATAAACATCATCCTGATAATGCCTAGATTTGGTATGTTTTAGGATGCGTTATCTTGGTTTTATATGTGCTAATTTATAAAATAATACTGCTTTTAGCCCTGTTATTGTGCCAAATTAGTTTTTTGTGTTGCAGCTAGCCGAAAGAAGTGAAGAAAAGAAGCTAAGAAATGAGTGCTAATTTGATATTTTATTTGAAGACCCATCTCGAACAGTAAAATATGCACTTTGGGTCATAAACATGTGGTATGGAATGGCCCGAGGGACAAAAAGTTGATCGGAAGACGAAAGATGAGGAAAAGTAAAGATCGCACATTACGACGAGCACTCTACCGCCCGCAGGATGCATTGTCGCCCGGCAGAGGGATTGCCACCCGGCGCAAGGCTTTGCCGCCCGGCAAGTTAAATTTTTATAATTATGAACGAATTAACGAGCCATTATGCCTGGAAACCGATCATATACTTGTATTATCAACAAAAGGGACTTACATTAACTCCCTAAGTCGGTTTGGAAAGATTATATATAGTTGTGGTGGTTTTAACCTAAAATATAACACAAGATACCACTTAACCGTCAATTAGGTTAAGTTTCCACCACCTTTATTCAACCCAAAAGCTGTAGAAATATCTCTGCAAACCCAGAAGAGTGTAAGGACGAATTTGAAGGAAGAAGCACCACTCTTGGAGTTACGTTGATTACAGTGATTGGAGGCCCTTGGCGAGCTACATCACCAAACCTATAGGAATATTTGTAGGTATTAATCTTTACAAATATTTTTGAGATGTGTCTTAATTTATCATTTGAATGTTGGATTTGTGAAGTGAATTTATATATGGAGTAGTCTCATAATACTTATGTGTGGAATGAAATGAATTTGGTAAAATGTTTGATTGTGTATGAATGATGATTTTTGTGAACATGTGGTTTATTTATGTCTTGAGTTCTTTTCTATGATTTGTGGTAGAATACCCACGGAATCATAGGTTGAAAGGATTCCGTGGCGTAGGCTATTCTCTATTAGTCGTGACAAACTAAAAAGGGGTTTTGGTAAATGACATCTACTATTTTCACATAATCAAAAAGATGAACAAAAGTGCTTAAATTCAAGTATAGGTCGAAAGGACTTGTTGAATCACTTAGGAATATTATTTATCTAGCAAACACACTTAATTGGCTTGGGGTTGATGATGTTCATAGGTCGAAAGGGTTCGTCATTAGTTTCCTGCATAAATATGATTTGGTGAAGTATACCACGGAGTCAAATCATATACAAATGGGTTTTGTGAATCATATACACTTGTTTACCCAACGTAATCAAACATGGATATCAATGACATGTATTTCTCGCATAAGTATAACCTTAAAAATGGAACGAATTTGCTTAAGTAATTACCTTAAATTTGTGACGCTAATTTTTTCGAGCACCCTTCCGGGCGGCAGACAAGCTGTGTCGGGTGGCAGGGGAAGTTCTGTGAAAAACTTTTCGAGTTTGGAAAATATGAAGCATAAGGATGCGCGGGTCAGTTCTAAAATGGTAAACGGGTTAAACTACTGTGGAAAACAAGTGTGAATGATTAATTGTTTATACTAACCCTTTGCTAATGAGTTGGATGATGCGTGTTGTCTTTAATAGTTGTTTAAGCTTTCGGAATGGGTACTTTGAGCTTGGTTTCGAAATACTTGAAGGATCTTGAGGAATGTATGGATGATGGTGATTCAAGAGTTGCTAAGGAAGCAAAAATTTTTGATGCTTTGGAGCACAAGAGTGTTGTGATAGAGGTGGATAATCAAAAAATTGCAATCTTTACCAAGGCGCCACTTCGGGCCTTTGGTGAACCATTCATGAGGTACTCTTTACCATGCAAAGTTGATGGGCAAGGAGCTTGGGATGCGGAGCTCGACCTTGCGGATTCGGCAAATTATGTTACGGAAAAAGTGTTGGAAAACATGGGTTTTGTGCATGTGAGTCTTAGCGACTACGATAGGAAGATGGTGAATGATGTCAACGTGGAAATTCATGGGGTAAAGTTCAAGGCTGATTTTGTTGTTTTAGATTATGTTAACGAGGGAGAACCTTCTATCTTGTTTGGAAGGGACTTTTTGGCAACAACTAAAAGCCAAATCGATTTCGGATTGGGAGAGATAAGGATGAATCCTACTAAGTTCGAAGAGGGTATTGATGTGATCGATCTTTTAGAGGAAGTTGGAAGCTCAAGCGAAGAAGTTGTCAAGATGGGGAAAGCAAACCGCAACAAAGGCTATAATGTTGGGAATTATATTGATTTGATGATACAAAACAATGATACAAAACAATGAAACAAAAAAGAACCAAAAGGAAACCAAAAGGATCAAAGTCGTCAGATTGGAATTCTACAAGATGTAGGAGTACATGAAGATTCTAAAAGATTTGGCCAAAGATATGAAGATAATTATTAGGAAGATTCAGTTTCCTAATTGTATTATGTTTCCTTTATAAACCTAGATATCTCTATTATATAAAGAGATATAGGTAGTGAGTTTTATGTGTGCACAAAAAAATGTAGTCGACTAAAAAGTGTGTGTTTTAGGCGTATGGTTCTTGTTAAACGCCTAGATGTCTAGTTGGTTTAGCCTCAAGGATCTTTGTTCCTGTTATAGTTAGATAACCGTTCTATAATTGATCATGTAGAATTGAGGCTTGTAGTGAATGATAATGAAGAAAAACCTTGTTACAATTACATTGTTCTTATGTTAATTCCGCTATACATATTCTATGAACTTTGTTATTGTTAATCCTAGATGAGATCTAAACAATCTCGAGTTATAAACGATCTAAGGAGTTCTAACAAACTCCACAATTGGTATCAGAGCTTGTGAGAAGCTTTGAATAAGAAGAAACTTTTACTACACACAAGATCTACTTCTTCAAGAAGCAATGGAGTCTCAATCTACTCAAACCATCAAGATACCCATACTCCAACCTGGTGAGTATGATCTCTGGAAGATGAGGATGGAGCAGTGCCTACAGTGCATTGATTACTCTCTATGGGAGATCATAGAAAATGGTAATGCACCCATAGTAACAAAACTTGTTGATGGTAAGGAGACTGCTATCCTTTCTACAAGTGTTAAAGAGAAGGCACAAAGAAGGGTAGAATTAAAGGCAAGAAGCACTTTGTTGATGGCCTTACCTAATGAGCATCAATTAAAGATCAACTCATATAAGGATGCTAAGACACTGATGCAGGCTATTGAGAGCAGATTTGGAGGTAATACTGCTATAAAGAAAACTCAGAAAAATCTTCTAAAGCAGCAATATAAAAACTTTACTGCATCCAGCACAGAAGTGATTCAGCAAACCTATGAAAGGCTTCAAAAGCAAATTAGTCAACTAGAGATGCATGGTGAAGTTATCTCACAAGAAGACATCGATCAAAAGTTATTGAGAAGTCTATCACAAGAATAGGCTATGCATACTATTATATGGAGGAACAAACCATAGATTGAGACATTGAGTTTAGATGACCTCTTCAACAACCTAAAGGTTCATGAATCAGAGGTCAAGGGGACATCTAGCTCAACCACAAACTCACACAATGTAGCCTTTCTGTCCTCTAGCAGCACTAACAGTGCAACTAGAGCAGTTAATACTGCTCAGGGTGTTAGGACTGCTAGCACTCAGGGTGTTATTGATAGCTCAACAACTATTGAAAATTTGAGTGATGCTGTGATTATTCCTTCTTTGCTAGCTAACTAAGTATTCCACAGCTTGATAATGAAGATCTACAACAAATCCATCTTGATGATCTAGAAGAGATGGACTTGAGGTAGAACATTGCTATGCTAACTATGAGGGCAAGAAGATTCCTAAAGAATACTGGAAGGAAGCTAGATATGTCCAACAAAGAAATAATTGGGTTTGACAAGTCCAATGTGGAGTGTTTTAACTGCCACAAGAGAGGACACGTTGCAAGGGAATGCAGGGCACCCAGGAATCAAGACAGCAAAAACAAGGAGCCTACAAGAAGGACTGTGCCAGCTGAGAAAACTACTTCAAATGCCTTAGTATCTCAGTGTGATGGCTTTGGCTATGATTTGAGTGACCAAGCAGAAGAAGGTCCAATTAATTTTACTCTTATGGCTTATTCTTTAACAAGTTCAACTTCTTCTACACACTCTAAGGTATCTAATGACTCAAATTGTTGTTCATCTTGTCTAGAATGTGTAAAAGATCTAAAAGAACAAAATGAACAATTAGTTAAATACTTAATAACAGCTAGGATAAGTGATGTCTCTTATAAAACAGGTTTAGAATATGTAGAAGCTAGACTGTTAGTCTTTAAGAAAAATGAGTCTGTATATGAGGAAGATATAAAACTCTTAAAACGTGAAATCTATTTAAGAGATTTAGATATTAAAGAGCTTAAAAGGAAGTTAGATTTGGCTACAAAAGATAAGGTTCAACTTACAATACAAAAATTTGAAAATTCATCAAAAAGCCTAAGTGAACTTCTAGACAGATAGATAATGGATAAGTGTAAAACAGGATTAGGGTATAATGTTGTCCCACCTCCCTATACTGGGAATTTTATGCCACCAAAATGTGATTTAGTTTATCCTAGTCTATATGATTTTGTTGATGTGAATGAGTCTGTTAGTGAATCTGTTGTTGAAAAGCCTACTGTTGAGACTAATGAACCTAAGACTGCTAGGAAAGAAAATGGAGCCCCAATTATTGAGGATTGGGTCTACAGATTCTAAACCAGTTTTATAAGAGACAACACTTATCCTAGCTGTTCTTAAGTCTTTAACTAATTGTTCATTTTGTTTCTTTTCTCGATTTTTGACACATTCTAACAGATGAACAACAATTTGATGTCATTTAGATACCTCAGAGTTGTAGGAACCTTGATCTTTGTGGAAAAATATCCATGAGAGCAAATTAGGTTGGACTTCTTTTCTTGGTCACTCTCGTTCATATCCAAAGCCATCACACTAAGACACTAAGGTATTTGAAGTAGTTTCTTCAACTGGCACAGTCCTTCTTGTAGGCTCCTTCGTTTCCTTTGCTGTCATCTTGGTCCCTGGTGCCCTGCATTATCTTGCAACCTTGGACTTGTAAAACCCAATTCTTTCTTTGTTGGCTTATCTTTAGCGTACTTCTAGTAATTTTTCAAGAATCTTCTTGCCATCATAGTCAGCATTAGCAATGTTCCCCTCAAGTCCATCTCCTTATAGATCATCAGGATTGATTTGTTGTAGATTCTTCACTTATCAAGACTGGAGGGAGTACTGGTTGGCTTGTATAGAAGGAATATCACAAAGCATCACTATTTTTCAACAGTTGTTGTGCTTTCAGCAGCACCTGATGCTAAGCAGTATAACACCCTGAGTAGTATTAACTGCTCTAGTTGCACTGTTAGTGCTGCTTGAGGATAGAAAGGCTACATTGTGTGAGTTTGTGGTTGAGCTAGATGTCCCCTTGATCTCTGATTAAAGTTTTAGACCATGTCTCCAGAAACAATGGTGCATCAATGTCCTTTAAAAGATTTGACTATATTGATGCACAAGGCAGATCCAAGTCAGTAATGGCTTGGGTCCCCAAAAGAAACTAATTTTCCTACCATTATGTGCAGGGCAATCCACATCAAGATTTGAGGGATAAAGGAGTGATTGACAGTGGATGCTCTAGGCACATGATAGGAAACAGATCCTATCTTATAAATTATGAAAAAATTAATGGAGGATTTGTTGCCTTTGGAGGTAATTCCAAAGGAGGAAAAATTACTAGGAAAGGTAAAATAAGGACTGGAAAATTAGATTTTGAAGATGTGTATTTTGTAAAGGAACTAAAGTTTAACCTCTTCAATGTCTCACAAATGTGTGACAAGAAGAATAGTGTTCTTTTTACTGATACTGCATGTGTTGTTCTGTCTCCAGACTTCAACTTAACTGATGAAAATCATGTCTTGCTTAAAGTTCCTAGAAAGGATAACATGTACAATGTTGATTTAAAGAATGTTATTCCTCAAGGAGGTCTCACTTGTCTCTTTACAAAAGCCACACTAGATGAATCTAATCTTTGGCATAAGAGACTTGGACATGTAAATTTCAAAACAATGAATAAACTGGTAAAGGGAAACCTTGTAAGAGGTTTACCTTTAAAACTTTTTGAAATTAATCAAACATGTATTGCTTGTCAGAAGGGAAAGCAACACAGAGCTTCTTGTAAGACCAAAACAATCAGTTCAATCAGCAAACCATTACAAATGTTGTACATGGATTTGTTTGGTCCAACATTTATAAAAAGTTTAATGAAAAAGATGTACTGCCTAGTTGTCACAGATGATTTTAGTAGGTTTAGTTGGGTTTTATTTTTAGCCACTAAGGATGAAACTTCTGAAATCCTTAAAACATTCATAACAGGCATAGAAAATCTAATAGACCTTAAGGTGAAAGTGATTAGATGTGACAATAGAACTGAATTCAATAATAGGGTCATGAATTAGTTCTGTGAAATGAAGGGTATTAAGAGGGAATTTAGTATTGCTAGGACTCCACAACAAAATGGAGTAGCAGAAAGGAAACATAATACAATTAGGAAACTGAATCTTCCTAATAATTATCTTCATATCTTTGACCAAATCTTTTAGAATCTTCTTGTACTCCTACATCTTGTAGAATTCCAATCTGACGACTTTGATCCTTTTGTTTTCCTTTTGGTTCTTTCTTGTTTCATTGTTTTGTATCATCAAATCAATATAATTCCCAACAATCTTTCCCTATTTGATGAGTACAAAACCAACATCTTGATCTTCCATGAATGAAACAATCTTCCCCTTAAATCAAAATCTCCATGCCACCACATTTAATAAGTTACAAGACATAAGACACAAGTTTGGGTTATTCTACTTCTACATCAAGTTTGTTATACTGAGTTTTCTCCATCAGTAATCATTACAAAAAGCCTACAGAATTTAAAGATTCAGGAGATGGTTAACATATTGGTTTCAGGGGAAACTTAATTGACAAAGCGTTTAACCATCAGAATATGTTCATGCACCACTTAAGGGGAAGGTTTTCATTACTACTGCTAGTCATTATTACTACTGCTAGTTTAAGTTTCTACTGCTTAAATTCATTTTTCTTATTGTGCGTAATGGTGGGTAATTTGAGTCATTAGAAGGCTGGATTGGTAGTGTGATATATGGTTTACAGTTGTAAAGATCCAAGTTGCATATCTTCACAAGACCCCTATTGGATTATTACAAAAAGGGGAAGAAGATTACAGAGATATGATTTGCAACTTATTAAATGTGGTGGCATGGAGATTTTGATTTAAGGGGAAGATTGTTTCATTCATGGAAGATCAAGATGTTGGTTTTGTAATCATCAAATAGGGGAAGATTGTTGGGAATTATATTGATTTGATGATACAAAACAATGATACAAAACAATGAAACAAGAATGAAACAAAAGGAAAACAAAAGGATCAAAGTCGACATTATGGAATTCTACAAGATGTAGGAGTACATGAAGATTCTAAAAGATTTGGTCAAAGATATGAAGATAAATATTAGGAATATTTAGTTTCCTAATTGTATTATGTTTCCTTTGTAAACCTAGATATCTCTATTATATAAAGAGATATAGGTCGTGAGTTTTATGTGTGCACAGAAAAATGTAGTCGGCTAAAAAGTGTGTGTTCTAGGCGTATGGTTCTTGTTAAACGCCTAGATGTCTAGTTGGTTTAGCCTCAAGGATCTTTGATTCCTGTTATAGTTAGATAACCGTTCTACAATTGATCATGTAGAATTGAGGCTTGTAGTGAATGATAATGAAGAAAAACCTTGTTACAATTACATTGTTCTTATGTTAATTCCGCTATACATATTCTATGAACTTTGTTATTGTTAATCCTAGATGAGATCTAAACAATCTTGAGTTATAAACGATCTAAGGAGTTCTAACAAACTCCACATATAACATTAACAAACTCACTCCCCCTCCTTCCTTGAGGCTAGAAGAAATTCCACCAACCTCCACCATTCTACCACAACCGATATACCATCCCCTAACTCTAAAGCAAAAGGAGAAAATGAAAGAGGTATTGGACATCAAATATAAAGAGCTAGAGGAATCGAAGCCTATTCTTGAAGTGTTGGAGAACTATGTTATGTACAAGAAGAAATTGGATGAAATTTTGATAGGTAAGGAGAGGCTTAACAAGAAAGAGTTTAGCGAGGAGGACAAAGTAGGCATAATTGAACACGGTTTGCCTAAGAAAATGTGTGATCCCGGAAACTATGTTTTTCCGGTGAAGATTAACGGTGTTGTTGAGATGGTTGCTCTAGTGGATACCGGAGCAAGTGTAACTGTTTTGCCATATAGCTTATATAAAGAACTTGGGCTCGGTGATCTGAGGCCCTACCAAACGAACTTGACAATGGCGGATAATACGCAAGCTAAGGCGATGGGAAAAGTAAAAAAAGTGAGGATCCAAATAGGATATCAAGCCTACGTGGTTGATCTTTTAATCTTGGATATTCCGGTAGACCCCGAGTTACCTTTGCTTTTGGGACGACCTTTCTTAAGAACTCGCGGGGCTATTATTGACATGAGAAGAGGTATGCTTTGTATTGATGACTGGGTTATCCGTCATACCTATTTTCCCAAGCCACTGTCAAAGTCATATGTTGAAGCTTTTAAGAAGGAAGGAGAAGATGATTGGCTAGGAAGTTTTGAAGTAAGAAGAGACGAAGATGGAAACGTGAAGTATGGTCCGGTTGCACCCTCGTTTATAGATATCGAGGATGATATGGGAAGGGCGTTAGCAATGGAGGCATACTTTAATCCCTTCAAAAATGTAATTGTGTTTAAGAAACTTGTAGACTTTCTTGGCTCATTGTCGGTGCAATTAAAAAACTTCGATTGGGGCAATGAAGGATATGGGACATACAAGAAAGTTAATGGCGATGGAGATTGGCACGCTAGGTTTGAAATTGTTACGCCTAGTGGAAGGAAGTTTAATCGAGCATTTAAGACCAAGACCACTACAAGGAAGCTATCAGAAAAGTTCAAAGCCGAGGATGTTTTGAGGTTTAGTCATTTTCTTGACTAAGGAAATTGAAGAAAAGATAAAGATGAAGTGTGGAAGAATAAAGCACAAATCATAGTGCTAAGGATGTTTGCTTTCTATTTCCGTTTATGCATCTTTTAGGAAACTTTTACTTTTGGTTTGGTTTTTATTTCGGTTTAGTTATAATTGGTCTAGACGATTTGGTTCGCGTTTGGTTTAAGTTTGGGAAATTTAGATTAATATTATGTTTAATTTACTTGTGCAATTATTGATGTCAAGATATGGAGTTGTGTGTTTGGTAAAAAAAGGCTCAAAGTCGAGTTGTTTTAACCAAAGGAAAAGCATTAACCTTGTGTCGAGGTAAAAATTTTAAGGTAAAAAATTAGGGGAATTTGATTTGTTTCGAATTAGGCTAATTAGTTTTAGAACTAAGTGGTTATATGATAGGAGATTAAATCTTAGAAAGAATTAAATGGTTTGGTCAAGTGTGGATCGAATGGTTCATGATTGAAAATCTGAAAATTTTGAGGTTGAATTTTTCATTCGAATCTGTTGAATGGAATTGCTTAAATGTGATGTATGATTAATCTTAGAGGTTCTATAATGCTAGATTGATTGTATAGATCACCCATTATGATTTTGATTGAGGTTAGAAAATTTGGTGAATTTGGGAAAAATGGCAAAAAAGTTTGAGGTTGAAGAAGAGTTTTGAAAAGTTTTTAGGACACCCATGAGAGCCTTTGGAAGAGTATGGAAAAACTAGGAGGAGAAGTAAACATCCAGAAAACGTTAGATGAACCAAAATGGCTTGGGATGAATGCCCAGCCGGACGGCTGAGCACTCTGCCGGACGACAGAGAGAGTACGATCGAGGCCCCAGCCGGACGGCAGACAAGCTATGCCAGGCGGCTAGGGTGGTTCTTTCCTGGTTTTTTTCAAATTTGAACCGACATGTGAAAGGGTGATATACTTGGTTTTATCAGTTTACAAATGATTGTTAGGACTTAAATTTTCTAATTTTGTAGAAAAGTCGCAAGGACACGTTGCCAAATCCACTCATTGCGGAGTACGAGAGAAGGAATAAAAGGAACACAATCACCTACTCGTTGCAACCTGTGTCGAATGCTAACCTAAAGTGGAGGGATTTGCTATCCGTGAAGAGGCATGCTTACTGTGAGAAGTTGTCAAAATTGCAGGAAATGAGCTTTAGAGTACCAAGGGTTGCTAACTGGCGTTTGTTTGATGGTTATGGTTTCGAGGATACCTTGAGGGAAATGATGAAATTAGAGTACATCTACGAAGGAGATGGATATATATTTGTTGATTACTCATGGGAAAGAGCACTTTTGATTGATAATGAAATTTATCCTGAATGGGTGTTAGTATTCTTTTCAACATTGTATTTTGATAAGGATGTGAATAGAAACAATTTAATGATGGAGAAGTGTATATGGTTTTGATTGTGTGGGCATGAGCATATACTTACACTTCTCGAGTTTGCAATTATGCTTGGTTTGTTTACAGAGGACGAGGTAAAGCATCGTTTATTTGAAGGATATTTTGGTAGGCTAGAGGTTGATGATAAAAAGTTTGATCATAAGGATTATTGGACTAGAGTTGGTAAGCCAGCATTGACTAACCACAAGGAAGTGCTTGTGAAAGAACCACTAATGCGGATTGTGCACAAAGTTATTGTGGGATCTTTGGTGCATAGGGTAGCTAGTAGGGAGAGATGACAAAAGCGAGATTTATGGATAATGAGCGCTTTAGAGGAGTCACGTGGAGTGAATTTAGCTTGGATAATTACGGATCATTTATACAAGCACGCACCGGGAAGTAAGGAGAATAGTGTCATTTGTGCAGGTCATTATGTGACCAAAATTACTTGTTTTCTTATCTATTGTGTGGATGATGAGATCAAGAAGTGTTTAGAGCCGATTGACTGTGAGTATTGGATATCGAAGATGTTGGCAGATGAGTTGGATGTGGAGAATACATGCTTGAAGAAAGAAACTAAAATGCCAACTCAAGCTGAAGAAGGAAGCAGTGAGCCGAGGCAGGAACATGGAGGATTGAACTCAAGTTAGGGAGATTGGAACGCGAGTTTGAGTGAGATTGAGCAAGGGAATGTTTGGAGAGACTTTATGTCGATTCGAAATAAGTATATGATCGAACATTCCATGCCCATTCTCTATCATTTGGCGGACCAAAGTAACTTTTCATACCCAACTTATGAGCCACAAAATGTTCCACCATACCCGTATCCATATATACTATACCCTTACCCTTACACGCATTACCTTAACCCGGGTAATCAAAGCAACCAAAGAGGAAGCTATAGATTGGGTGGTGATGATTACTTCACGAGTGCCATGCCAAATTTTGGAGGTAGTTCTTCGGGATATGCAGTTGGAGGTTCATCTAAAGGGGATGGATTTAATGATGATGATGATATGGATGAGTGATTGCACAGAAAAGTTTAAAAACTTTGTTTAAATTCAGTTGGATAATTTAATTCGTATCGTAGGAAGTTAAACTTATGTGGGTTAAACTATTTTCGTGGATTGTTAATTTTAGGATGTTTTTTTAATTTATAATGTTATTTTGGGAAATGCGGTATATTTGCAGTATTTGCAAGGTTGACATGTGTTCACGTATATGGTGGTTTATCATACCCAAGTTCGGAAGGAACTTGATTCGCATACTTGAAACCACGTATGAAGATTGCATCATAAATCGGGTAGTATCGATTGTCCTAACTTTTCCTATTTCCTTTACTTTGAAGTTCGTTTACTTACATTGAGGACAATGCAAAACTTAAGTATGGGGGAGGGAAAGTAATTAGGAAAAAGAAAGAAAAATGGCCCGATTTTTAATTTTGTTATGCAACACATGCCCAACATGATATGAAGGTAATTTAAATGATAAAGGTAATAGTAAACCATTTTGAATAATATAAAAATATATATTGTCTATAATAACTAGTAGTTAAGTCCGGAAATTACTGGTTACCAACTATGTAGTAGTCGATCGGAGGTTGATCGAGTCAAAAAAAGAAGAGAAAAGTGAATAAATAGCCAATGAAGCTATAAATTATGAAGATGGAGGAAGAAGAAGTTAAATTTTGGAGTATCGATTAGCCAATGTGCTAAGACGTGATACTGGTAATTCATCAAAGAGTTAGGAAATAACTTACTTGGTAACTGTAGATTTAACTAGCTTTAGTTACAAACAAAAAAAAGTAAATAAAAATCCTTTTGATAAATTACCTGGTTCTCACATTGTCTTTCGGAGTTGTTGTGATACTAATTTTTAAGTAACTTTTTGATTTAAAAGAATGAACTTGCTCGAGAGTGAGCAGAACTTAAGTGTAGGGGAGTTTGATAACGCCTAGATTTGGTATGTTTTGGGATGCATTATCTTGGTTTTATATGTGCTAATTGGTAAAATAATACTGCTTTTACCCCTGTTATTGTGCAAAATGAGTTTCTTGTGTTGCAGCTAGCCGAAAGACGCGAAGTGAAGAGAAAAAGCTAAGAAATGAGTACTAATTCAATATTTGATTTAAAGACCCATCTAGAACAGTAAAATATGCACTTTGGGTCATAAACATGTGGTATGGATTAGCCCAGGGGACAAAAAGTTGATTGGAAGATGAAAGACGAGAAAAAGTGAAGATCGCAAGTTCGTGTCGAGCACCTCTGCCGCCGGCAGGAAGCATTACCGCCCGGCAGGAAGGCATTGCGACCCGGCAGAGGCTAGTCACAACGTGTGATCGTATACTTTTCCTCGTCTTTCGTTTCCGATCAACTTTTTGCTCCCTCAAGCCAATCCACACCACATGTTTATGGACAAAATGCCTTAATTTTATGTTTTAGATGGGTCTTCAAATCAAATATCGAATTAGCACTCATTTCTTAGCTTCTTTTCTTCACTTCGCGTCTTTCGGTAGCATGCACAACACATGAAACTAATTTTGCACAATAACAAGGGTAAAAGAGTATTATTTTTACCTATTAGCACCATATAAAACCAAGATAAGCATCCCAATAAAGTTTACACTAATTAGCGTTATCAAACTCCCCCACCTTAACTTTATGCTCGCCCTCGAGCAGGTTTATTCTTTTAAATCAAAAAGTTACTTCAAAATTAGTATCACAACAACTCCGAAAGATAACGTGAGAACCATGTAATTTATCAAAAGAATTTTTTATTTACTTTTTGTTTGCTAACTTAATGCTAGTTAATTTACATTACTCCCTAGTTACCAGTAAGTAATTTCCTAACTCTTTGATGAACTACAAGTATCACGTCTTAGCACATTGGCTAATCGATACTCCAAAATTTTAACTTCTTCTTCCTTCATCTTCATAATTTATAGCTCATTGGCTATTTATTCACTTTTCTCTCTTTTTTTTTTTTATACGATCAACCTCCGATCGACTACTACATAGTTGGTAACTCGTAATTTCCAGACTTAACTACTAGTTATTATAGCACAATATATATTTTTATATTATTCAAAATGGTTTACTATTACCTTTATCATTTAAATTACTTCATCCTCATTTTGGGCATGTTGTTGCAGAAACAAAAATAAAAATCAGACCATTTTTCTTCTCTTTTTCTAATTACTTTCCCTCCCCACACCCCCACACTTAAGTTTTGCATTGTCCTCAATGTAAGTAAACAAACATCAAAGTAAAGGAAATAGGAAAAGTTAGGACAATCGATACTACCCGATTTGCGATGCAATCTTCATACGTGGTTTCGAGTATGCGAATCAAGTTCCTTCTGAACTTGGGTATGATAAACCACCATATATGCCAACACATGTCAACCCTGCAAATACTGCAAATATACCGCATTTCACAAAATAACATGATAAATAAAAACATCCTAAAATTAACAATCCATAAAAATAGTTTAACACACATAAGTTTAACTTCCTACGATACAAATTAAATTATCCAACTGAATTTAAACAAAGTTTTTAAACTTTTCCGTGCAATCACTCGTCCATATCATCATCATCATTCAATCCAGCCCCTCTAAATGAACTTCCAACTTCATTTCCCATAGAACTACCTCCAAAATCTGGCATGGCACTTATGAAGTAATCATCACCACCCAATCCATAGCTTCCTCCTTGGTTGTTTTGATTACCCGGGTTTGGGTAATGTGTGTAAGGGTAAGGGTATGGTATATATGGATACGGGTATGGTGGAACATTTGGTGGATCATAAGTTGGGTATGCAAAGTTACCTTGGTCCGCCAAATGATGAAGAATGGGCATGGAATGTTCAAGCATATAATTATTCCGAATCAACATAGAGTCTCTCCAAACATTCCCGCACTCAATCTCACTCAAACTCGTGTTCCGATCTCCCCAACTCGTGTTTAATCCTCCATGCTCTTGCCTCTGCTCCCTGCTTCCTTTTGTAGCTTGGGTTGGCATTTCAGTTTCTTTCTGCAAGCATGTATTCTCCTCATCCAACTCATCCGCCAACATCCTCGATGTCTAATACTCACAATCAATCAGCTCCGAACACTTCTTGATCTCATCATCCACATAATAGCCAAGAAAACAAGAAATTTTAGTCACACAATGTCCCGCACAAATGACACTATTTTCCTTAGTTCCTGGTGCGTGCTTGTACAAATGATCCGCAATGATCCAAGCTAAATTCACTCCACGCGACTCCTCTAAAGCGCTTATCATCCACAAATCTTGCTTTTGGCATCTCTCCCTACTAGCTATCCTATGCACCAAAGATCCCACAATAACTTTGTGCACAATCCGCATTAATGGTTCTTTCACAAGCACTTCCTTGTGGTTAGTCAATGTTGGCTTACCAACTCTAGTCCAATAATCCTTATGATCAAACTGCTTATCCTCAACCTCTAGTTTACCAAAGTATACTTCAAACAAACGATGCTCTACCTCGTCCTTTTTAAACAAACCAAGCACAACTGCAAACTCGAGAAGTGTAAGTATATGCTCATGCTCACATAATCGAAACCATATATACTTCTCTTTCATCAAATTGTTTCTATCCACATCCTTATCAAAATACAATGTTGAAAAGAATTCTAACACCCATTCAGGATAAATTTCATTATTAATAAAAAGTGCTCTTTCCCACGAATAATCAACAAATACATCTCCATCTCCTTCGTAGATGTACTCCAATTTCATCATTTCCCTCAAGGTATCCTCGAAACCATAACCATCAAACAAATGCCAATTAGCAACCCTTCGTACTCCAAAGCTCCTTTCCTGCAATTTTGACAACTTCTTACAGTAAGCATGCCTCTCCATGAACGGAAAATCCCTCCACTTTAGGTTAACATTCGACACAAGTTGCAATGAATAGGTAATTGTGTTCCTTTTATTCCTTTTCTCATACTCCGCAATGAGTGGATTTGGCAACGTGTCCTTGCGACTTTTCTGCAAAATTAGAAAATATAAGCCCTAACAATCATTTATAAACTGATAAAACCAAGTATATCACCCTTGCACATGCCGGTTCAAATTTGAACAAAACCGGGACAAAACCCCCCTAGCTGCCTGACACTGCCTGTCTGTCGTTCGGCCAGGGCTTCGGTCGTACTCTCTGCCGTCCGGCGGAGTGTTTAGCCGTCCGGCTAGGCATTCGTCCTAAGCCATTTTAGCTCATTTAATGTTTTCTAGGTGTTTACTTCTCCTCTTAGTTTTCCCATACTCTTCCTAATGCTCTTATGGGTATCCTAAAAACTTTTCAAAACTCTTCTTCAACCTCAAACTTTTTCGCCATTTTTCCTAAATTCACCAAAATTTATAACCTCGATCAAAATCATAATGGGTGATCCATACAATCAATCTAACATTATAGAACCTCTAAGATCAATCATACATCACATTTAAACAATTGCATTCAATAAATTCGAATGAAAAATTCGACCTTAAAATTTTCTGATTTTCAATCATGAATTATTTGATCCACACTTGACCAAACCATTTAATTCTTTCTGGGATTTAATCTCCTATAATATACCCACTTAATTCTAAAACCAATTAGCCAAAACTCGAACGAATCAAAAATCCTAATTTAGTACTGATTCAATACAACTAGTCGTATTATAAAATATATTATATGTATAACTAAATATCTCAAAACAAGTAATAGTATAGAGAGTATCCCGTTAGATAAGAAAATCACTTTAGAAAAAATAATAGTCTATCTTTCGAGTGTCGTTTCCACGGCGAGAGATGAATTGAAATTCATGAGAATGTTTCGTTTGGTGCTTGAATGACAAATATTTTGGTTTTGGGTTTTAAACTATTTTTATACTAAAAATTAAACTTAATTTTTAATTTCTAAGATTAAAAACTACATGATTATACTAAAATTTGATTTAAAAGATAAAAAATGTCGAAAATCTTTGCTAAGTGACGTGAAATGTTCATCAAGTGCGGGCTTAGGTTTAACGAATTAAAATCTTTAGAAAACAAGTTTCAAGAAATTAAATGACAAGTAAAGTAAATGCTTTTTAAAATAAATGACAAGTATTTAAGTTGCATTAAAAGTAAATGACGGTATGTAAATTGAAAAATTCTAATAACTATTAATTTTTTTAACCTTTTACACCCGCCCCACTTAAATTCCAAATCACTAATCACTTAGCAAACACAAGTAATCTACTCGCTAATAAACATGAAAACTAATCTAACAATAATAGGCATAACTACGCTACGGATAACAACTAAAGCAAACAATAATAATGACTAAGCTAAAAATGGTGATAAGCATAAAATAAATAAATAAAAAAGATAAGAAAGAGATGAAACCCGGGAATTAGTTTCGGCTTGTCACAGGGAGACAATAGATATGAACACATACTCCAAAGTGCGAAATAAAACCAAACTAATCCAAATCCCAATCATAACGCACAACCTAAATAATGCTACTAACCCGATTAACAAATCGAACCAACTCTATCCTTTTACACTCAAAACAAATCAAATCCAACGAATGAACCAAGAATCATACTTTCTATCTCCGAATACCAATAATGAAAAGATGATAAGATATATATAATAATGAGATACCCCTACATGATCTGCTATGTTTCTACGCTATCTACTCTCTAATCTCAAAATAAAAATAAAAATAACTGAACTAAAAAGGATAGATATTCAAGTGTTATCTTCGTCTCTAATTTTTACCAATCTATTATTAATCTACTAAAAAAAAAAATAATACTAAAAAAAAAAAAAAAAAAAAAAAAATGAAAACTGTGTGCGTCATCTCTATGCTACTCCTACCCTACCAATGGAAAAATAATAGAAAGATAAGATATATAAATGAAAGATGGATCCAGATATGCGAATGTCTGTTGCCTCCTCTTTGTTATAACATTTTGCGTTCCTCCTAAGCCATTAGCTGGGCCTTTTTTTTATTTGTTTCATGGGCCTCCATGTTGGATTACACAATTTGGGCACTACTTTTCTTGGTCAACAATGGGGCGAGTAGACATATTATATTGATGGTTGGTACTAATTTGTAGTATTACTTGGACTTGGATAGATACGGGTCGGTCCGACCCATATAAATGGTGTCGGGTCGGCCCAATATGAGATAAAGGCACTGTCGGACTTGATTTCTCGTGCTCTCTTTATTCCCGTGCTCGGTTTCGTCCATTTTTCTCTTTATTTGGTCCTTTTTTTGATATTCGTACCTGCACATACACAAACACAAGCATATATTTGCCATTTTAATTATGTTTTTGGTCTTTTGGGTTCGTTTTTCATGGTAAAAGATATGTATAAAATAGCGAATACCAAATTCCCCCATACTAAAGTATTGTCGTGTCCTCACGCAATGTTATGAAGTAAACACTTACAAAACCAAGAATCTCGATCCCCCTCGACTAATAACCTTGAAAAGTAGCTAAGTATTCATCGAGGGAAATTTAAGAATCAAAAGTTTGAATAAGCCCCATTTTTACCGTTAAATCAACCACCACTATTATTTTTGTATTTTTCCACTATCTACTTATTATTCAACTAACTAACATGATTGACTTTCGTTATTGGGATCATAGAACAAGATGCACTTCGATCCTAAAATGCCCTAAAAAGGATAAATTCATCGTTCCCGACTTTTCACTTATTCCAAACCAAGCTTAAAACAAAATCACCGTTAAGTACAAGTATAGATGCTAACACTACTCATATTTGCAATTTGTAAACTTTTCACTCCCGACAATTATTATATTTAGGCGAATGTGCTATTTCGAATTTCAACCATGGATCAACGGTTTTTTATGCAAAATCCTATGCTTCACGTTCCAACGAGAATATTGAGTTTTGATGGCGAGATCATCCCATGTTGCGACTTTCGTCTCGGCAATCCAACTCATCGGCTAAGTGACCGGGCTTTTGACACCTCACGGAGACTAGTATCGGGACTCACGGACCTTCGTTTTCAAAATCTCTTAGGTTTTCCGTTAACACATATCTTATTCAATGTAATCATAAAATAGTCTTAGCTCAAAAGCATATTTAAATTTAAGAAAAAGGAAGATTTTCTATTAAACAATATAAACTTAAGCAACATTATTAAACCTCGGTCCTTTAGAAGGCTGCAACATCGGCCACGCCTCCGACAAGATGCAACAAACATATTTCGACATCGGCTTATTATTATTCATTATTATATTTTACACTTTTTTTTGTTTTTTTTTTGTTTTTTTTTTGCTGTAATCATAATATATTACCGATGCCTTTTATCTCGAAGCCACATCGATAGCGAGTCGACAAGAGGTTATTCTACTTATTATGACACCGGCCCCCGCCTTATATGAAGACTTCAACATCGGTCACGCCTCCGACAAGATGAAGTAATCTGGCGGAGATATTTATTCTACTTATTATTTTCTTTATTTATTAATTGGGAAGAGAAAATTTCGTTTTTAGAAAATTTAAGTATAAATTTGAACTAAGACTAAAACTATTGATACATTTCAATTTTAAAAATTGTTGATTTAAGTTTAATTTTCAAAAGTAGCACGTATTATTAGTCGGGTTAAGAGCTTATGGGAGAAAATGTGAGCAAATGACCTTATGAGCTTCTTAAGTTTCCAAATAATCCATTGCTTAGCATCCACTTCTTACTTAACACTATCATTTTGTTCTTCGCGAATATTCCGCGAACGGCTTAGTCTAAAGTTATGGAAAAAGCTCGAGTCAACACGTCGATCGGGTCAAAATTTATTTTCTCAGTCTTCCTAGCAGGATGGAAAGTCAAAATTGTGACAAAACACTTTATTATTATTTTTTTTGCCACCCGAAAATTTTTAATTTTTTTTCATTTTTTTTGTATTTTTCAAAATTTTTGGTGGTTATGGGCTACGTGTATACAACGGCTGCAGGCATAATCAAATCGAAGATCCCCCCCATACTAGAACTAAACATTGTCCTCAATGTTTTTAAAGTGGTACCTACGATAAACTAAAGAACAATAACGTTATGAATTATGCTAAAGTAAACGTTAGTCGATAAGATTAGGATATTGGATTCCCCAAACATTGAGGCTGAGGATGTGAAGCTTCGAAATTGAATGAAGGACATAACCGCGAGCACGAGAGTCATCACAATCCGGGAAATCCTGGACAATAAACCACAAAAACACAAGCAAACGAGAATAGAAGAGGCGAGCCTCTATACAACACAAAACACTTATTCATTACTACTAAGCTAGCATACTACTACTACGATAATACTCGGATAAACATGGGGTGCCTCCCACGAAGCGCTTATTTGGGTTCACTTAGCTTGACCTAAATCCCCTCATTCTTCGAGCTGTCAAAGGGGATAGAAGTGGGATGACGAACACCCAAATTTGGAGTGTTGTCTCCATGAATCAACATCGGGCTTTTACTGATGAAACAGCTTGGAGCTTTAAACCCCGAAGTGTTGAGAAGAAGAAAGATTTCTCTTAGAAGCTAAACACCGTGATTGAAACTTTGTCTTTTTTTTCGGAATGAAATGGAAAGTATGGTATCATCACGGGGAGGAAAGAGTTAGAAAAATCTCGGATTCGACTCTCAAATGATATCCCCGGTTCGTAAATTTTGTTACTATTACGGAAGGAGAAAAATACAATCAAGATCGGATCCGAGTTCATTAAAGAAGGAATGAAGTTGAAATCAATTGTAGGGCGTGATGGGTGGCAAAAATATTAGGCACATCAATGAGGATGTCTTCCACCACATAATGGTTTGAATCTCCGAATCGGGATAATCAACATGAAATGATTCGAACTCGGGATGGAAAGTAGAATTATCGTCATCTTCTGAGTCGAAATCATCACTCTCAATACCCGGTGGTATTGAGTCATCACCATCAAGAAAAATGTCAATCTCCTCTATAAGAGAGTCACTATCCTCGACCGGGATATGAGATGGAGGGAAAAGACTCGATAGAATTTTCAGAATTAAATTCTTCCGGAGGGCGGGGAGAAGAGTTATCGTATAGCAAACTCTCCAAAAAGAAAATATCACCCTCCGGATCAAGGTTGATATTATCAATTCCCGGTGGAATTGATTGGAGACGAGTGAGTTCACCAGCGAACTCATCGAGAAGAAAATTCAATCTTTAATGAAGAGTTCAAAACGAAGTTCACGATTAAGCTAATATTCTATAGATCGGATTCGGAAATCAAAGGATATCAATTCTGGGGGAATGAACTGTCATAATAGTGTGATACTTTCTAACACATCTTACATCAATTGGACTAACCTCCATCTGATTAAAAGAGGATGGAAGATATTTGAATTATCCTCATCACTAGAGCATTCATCATCATTAGCAGCAAAGAAAGGGTTAGAGAATTTGTTAGGTTATCATAACGAGCACAATCACATTACTTTCGATATCGAGAAATCCTCAGGGCCACTTGGGGCGGAGTTGGGAAAAGGTTCTAAACACTTAGGACTTTATAGAATTCGTCTGATTCCGTTTCCGAAATTGTGGCGAGATGTTCATCCTTCTATTATGAGAGAGTAACGGGGCTTCTCGGTTATAACGAGGATGTGATTGCAACACACGCGAGGGAAGTCCTAGAATTAATAGTATCTTTCAAGGGAATAGACATTTCCTCGTCATCGTCATCATCGTAGCAAACGAGAATATTACAATATCGTCTTTACGGCACGCTTTGCTCTTCTTAATTCGCTTTTCTTCTCCTTTTTTTGAATATATTGACCAGCCATTATCACACATGGATGTCATTTGCTCAATAAGCTTGTTTTTGAGAATGAGAACTCATTTTGAGCATTGAAAAGGCTATTTCGAACATTGGTGATTTGGATGATTGACGGTTTATTACGGGGGTTAAAATGGTCAAAAACAAAAGATTTAGAATCATAGCAAGAATTCATTGCTACATGATAATATCATTAATTCGTTGATTGACATTGGTAAGTTTCATGAGGACCCCCGGAATTTTCACAACAAGGATATTGTTGGTGAAAACTCGGTGAAGTTTGTGGAAAATAATCAAAGCTTTGATTGAAACACGAGTCCTGATTGTAGACAAACAGGACTTGAGGTGGACAATCGTAACCGTAATGAGAATCGTTTCCACATAACTCACAAGAGTATGGTACGTATTGGGTTGTGGATGATCGGTTTGCAACACTTTGGAGAATCTTTAGAAGGTACAGGAGTGACAATTTGATTGATGTTCCATTTCAACTGTACAATAAAATACATACTCCATCATATTCATACACCACATTGTTGGTTGTACAAAAAGACATTGTTGTTGCAAACTTTGCAAATTTTGTAGGATCTCATTAAGGTTTTGATTGTAGCATGGTTCCGGATTAGAGATAATCGGAATTTGCGGTGGACAATTATAACCAATACGTGCACCTTTTCCCACAAGGACTTACAGTGAATCGTTGGACAAAAGATATCGTCTAACGAATCACCACACTCGTAACAACAATTGTGGTTAATTTGTGGAGGACTTTGTGAAGAATTTATACCGGGGCCTTGTTTGACAACGAATGACTCTTGATTAACAAAGTTAGTATCGTCATCGGATGACTTGGAAGTGTCTTGGAAGTCTTGAAAAACTTCCTCCAATGTCTTTCGTATTAGAGCACATTGTCGACAATATAGACCATGAACCGGGTCTCCACAATCGAGACAAAAAATTTCAATTTTAAGGGGTCGTTGAGACAAGTCGGGTACGGGAACAAGAATCTTGTCTTCAGACTTTCCCTTTGAACAACCTCAGTCTCTAGTGTCACAAGTTTCCACAGAGAGGAGCATTCTTTAATTTTCTTTCACGTAAAGGGGGATTTAACGATAGTCGAATGACGCCATAAGAATTAAACAATTTAGAGGGATAAGAAAAGAATTAAATAAA
Source organism: Tanacetum coccineum (assembly GCA_026074375.1). NCBI lineage: Eukaryota > Viridiplantae > Streptophyta > Magnoliopsida > Asterales > Asteraceae > Tanacetum > Tanacetum coccineum. Next base: position 7,879 of record BQNB010040938.1, on the reverse strand, counting down.
TATAGAAGGTATAAGAGAATAAGGAATTAATACGATAGAGGATAGAGGAAATTTTTTTATAGATTTTTTAAAATAATACATATTCAAGAAAAAAAAAAAATTAAAAATAAATAAGAAATAATTTTCTGATTTTTATTTTTAAGATATAAGAAAATATTTTTGGGTTTTTTAATTATTATAAAGGAAAAGAAAAATAAAAATAAAATAAGAAGAAAATATGTTTGGATTTTTTTTTTAATTTTATTTTTTTATAAGTACGAAAATAAACTTTCCAAAGAAAGGATCTTCAAGGCACGAACACAAACAATCTCGTAAAAAATCGCTACACCTCTCCCCGGCAACGGCGCCAAAAACTGATTCGATCCAAATAGTCGTATATAAAATATATTATATATAACTAAATATCTCAAATAGTAATAGTATAGAGAGTATCTCGTTGAATAAAAAAATTACTTTAGAAAAAGTAATAGTCCATCTTCCGAGTGTCGTTTCCACGGAGAGAGATGAATTGAAATTCACAAGAATGTTTTGTTTGATGCTTGATTGACAAATATTTTGGTTTTGGTTTTAAACTATTTTTATACTAAAAATTAAACTAATTTTAATTCTAAGATTAAAAACTACAAGATTATACTAAATTTGATTTAAAAGATATAAATGACGAAAATGCTTGCTAAGTGACGTGAAATGTTCATCAAGTGCGGGCTTAGGTTTAACGAATTAAAATCCTAAAAAAAACAAGTTTCAAGAAATTAAATGACAAGTAAAGTAAAATGATTTTTAAAATAAATGACAAGTATTTAAATTGCATTAAAAGTAAATGACGGTATGTAAATTGAAAAATTCTAATAACTATTAATTTTTTTTGTTAACCTTTTTACAACCCGCACTTAAATTCCAAATCACTAATCACTTAGCAAACACAAGTAATCTACTCGCTAATAAACATGAAAACTAATCTAACAATAATAGGCATAACTACGCTACGGATAACAACTAAAGCAACAATAATAATGACTAAGCTAAAAATGGTGATAAGCATAAAATAAATAAATAAAAAAGATAAGAAAGAGATGAGACCCGGAATTAGCTCGGCTTGACTGGAGGACAATAGATATGAAAACTCATAACTCCAAAGAGCGAAATAAAACCAAACTTAATCAAATTCCACAATCCATAACGCCCAAACCTAAATAATGCTACTAACCCGATTAACAAATCGAACCAACTCTATCCTTTTACACTCAAAACAAATCAAATCCAACGAATGAACCAAGAATCATACTTTTTATATCAGAATACCAATAATGAAAGATATAAGATATTATAATAATGCAGATACCCCTTACGTGATCTGCTATGTTTCTACGCTATTACTCTATAATCTTCAAAATAAAAATTAAATATAACTTGAAACTGAAAAAGATAAGATATTCAAAGTGTTATCATACGTCTCTAATTTTTACCAATCTATTATTAATCTACTAAAAAAAACTAATACTAAAAAAAATGAAAACTGTGTGCGTCATCTCTATGCTACTCCTACCCTACCAATGGAAAAATAATAGAAAGATAAGATATATAAATGAAAGATGGATCCAGATATGCGAATGTCTGCTGCCTCTCTCTTGTTTTAAACATTTTCGTTCTCCTAAGCCTTTAGCTGGGACTTTTTTGTATTTGTTTCATGGGACTCCATGTTGGATTACCATAATTTGGGACTCACGTTTCTTGGAACAACCTACTGGGCGAGTTGACATATTATGAAATGATGGGTTGGACTATTGTAGCTATTATTGGACTTGGATAGATACGGGTCGGCAGACCCATTAATAAAATGGTGTCGGGTCGGCACATTATGAGATAAACGGCCACCGTAGGACTTGATTTTCGTGCTCCTTTTAATCCCGTGCTCGGTTTCGTCCATTTTTCTCTTTATTTTGTCCTTTTTTGATATTCATACCTGCACATACACAAACACAAAAACAAGCATATATTTGCCATTTTAATTATGTTTTTGGTCTTTTGGGTTCGTTTTTCATGGTAAAAAATATGTATAAAATAGCGAATACCAGGTACCTAATCCCGAACACGGAATTTGATATGCGAAATAGGAATATTAAAAAACTATACATTCCTTATTTGGTGCAATGGATGATCAACAAACACTCTCTTTCCTTGCAATTAGATAAAAACTCGAATTGGCTGATCCAAGCTAGTAGTGTGTGTGTTGGGGTTTTTTTTTGAGTTTTGGATTTTTGGGGTTTTTGTCTAGCCGGGTGGTTTTGTATTTTGCCGTGTGGCTTGACCAAAATGGTAAATTTTACCTTAAAATTTTTACCCCGACACAAGGTTAATGCTTTTTCAAAACACACAACTCCAAATCTTGACATCAATAATTGCACAAGTAAATTAAACATAATAATAATAATCTAAATTACCCAAACTTAAACCAAACGCGAACCAAATCGTCTAGACCAATTATAACCAAACCGAAATAAAAACCAAACCAAAAGTAAAAGTTTCCTAAAAGATGCATAAACGGAAATAGAAAGCAAACATCCTTAGCACTATGATTTGTACTTTATTCTTCCACACTCCATCTTTATCTTTTCTTCAATTTCCTTAGTCAAGAAAATGACTAAACCTTAATTATCCTCGGTTTTGAACTTTCCCGATAGCTTCCTTGTAGTGGTCTTGGTCTTAAATGCTCGATTAAACTTCCTTCCACTAAGCGTAACAGCTTCAAACCTAGCATCCGAATCTCCATCGCCATTAACTTTCTTGTATGTCCCATATCGTTCATTGCCCCAATCTAAGTTCTTTAATTGCACCGGCAATGAGCCAATAAAGTCTACAAGTTTCTTAAACACAATTACATTTTTAAAGGGATTAAAGTATGCCTCCATTGCTAATGCCCTTTCTATGTCGTCCTCGATATCTATAAACGAGGGTGCAACCGGACTGTACTTCACATTTCCATCTTCGTCTCTTCCTACTTCAAAACTTCCTTGCCAATCATCTTCTCCTTCCATCTCAAAAGCTTCAACATATGACTTTTACCGTGGCTTAGGAAAATAGGTATGACGGATAACCCCGTCATCTATACAAAGTGTTCCTCGTCCCAAAATTAATGGTAACTCAGGGTCCACCGGAATATCCAAGATTAAAAGATCAACCATGTAGGCTTGATATCTTATTTGGATCCTCACATTTTTGACTTCTCCCATCGCCTTAGCTTGCGTATTATCCGCCATTGTCAAGTTCGTTTGGTAGGGCCTCGGATCACCGAGCCTAAGATCTTTATATAAGCTATATGGCAAAACACTTACACTTGCTCCAGTATCCACTAGAGCAACCATCTCAACAACACCATTAATCTTCACCGGCAAAACATAGTTTCTGAGATCACACATTTTCTTAGGCAAACCATGTTTAATTATGCCTACTTTGTCCTCCTCGCTAAACTTTTCTTGTTAAGCCTCTCCTTTCTTATCAAAATTTCATCCAATTTCTTCTTGTAAATAACATAGTTCTCTAATACTTCAAGAATAATTTGGTATGTGTTTAAATACACATACCTTTGACCATTAAAAACAAGCTAAAATGACTAAAAACGTACCAAAAATACATTGTATTTGTATGTTTTGCATTTATATTGTACATGTAACGGATATTCAAGAAAAGGACAAAATCAAAGCCAAAAATGACAAAACCGAGCACGAGAACAGAAAGAGCGTGAATCAAGTCAAAGTCAAAGCCACAAGTCAAAAAGTCAACAAAAAGAGTCAAAGTCAACCCCGGGAAGTGTATTTAGAAAGAGCATCGAAAACCAAACCCGAAAACCTAATTGTCAAAAGTGGGCCCACCCGTACCCACCTAGTGGGCCCGGGTCAGCCCACTACCATTGGTTCTCCCTCGTTAACATAATCTAAAACAACAAAATCAGCCTTGAACTTTACCTCATGAATTTCCACGTTGACATCATTCACCATCTTCTTGCCGTAGTCGCTAAAATTGACACGCACAAAACCCATGTTTTCTAACACTTTTTCCGTAACATAGTTTACCGAATCCGCAAGGTCGAGCTCTGCATCCCAAGCTCCTTGCCCATCAACTTTGCATGGTAGAGAGTACCTCATAAATGGCTCACCAAAGGCCCGAAGTGTCGCCTTGGTAAAGATTGCCATTTTTTGATTATCCACCTCTATCACAACACTCTTGTGCTCCAAAGAATTAAACAATTTTGCTTCCTTAGAAGCTTTTGAATCACCATCATCCATACATTCCTCAAGATCCTTCAAGTATTTCGAAACCAACCTCAAAGTACCCATTCTGAAAGCTTAAACAACTATTAAAAACAACACGCATCATCCAACTCATTAGCAATGGGTTAGTATAAACAATCAATCATTCACACTTGTTTTGAACAGTAGTTTAACCCGTTTACCTTTTTAGAACTGACCTACGCATCTCTATGCTTCATATTTTCCAAACTCGAAAAGTTTTTTCATAGAACGTCCCCTGCCGCCCAGCACAGCCTATATGCCGCCTGTCAGAGTGCTCAAATTTTTTTTTGTACCAGGTGGTGCCGCCCGGCGGGCAAGTGTGCCGCCCGGTAGGCAACCTTCTGAAAGATTTTTTTAATATATATATTTTATTTTTTACTTTGCTACTTATTTACCATATAATGTTTAAACTAAACATATCCGCTACCTTTTGTAATGATTAAAACAGGAATAAAATACAAGTCCTCGGCAACGGCGC
>BQNB010040937.1:0-32312 GCA_026074375.1 Tanacetum coccineum | reverse complement strand
TGACAAGATGTACCAAGACATGAAAAAGCTATATTGGTGGCCCAATATGAAGGCAAACATCACCACCTATGTTAGTAAGTGTTTGACATGTGCTAAGGTCAAGGCCGAACATCCAAGACCATCAGGATTATTGGTAAAACCCGAGATACCTGAATGGAAGTGGGACAACATCACTATGGATTTTGTCACGAAGCTTCCTAAGACGTCGCAAGGCTACGACACCATTTGGGTGATTGTTGACCGACTCACTAAGTCTGCGATCTTCACACTAATGAGAGAGACTGATCCTTTTAATAAAATTGCAAGAATGTACCTAAAGGAGGTGGTCACGAGACATGGAATACCTGTCTCAATCATTTGTGATCGTGACCGGAGATTCACATCAAATTTTTGGAAGTCACTTTAGAATGCTTTGGGTACTAACCTGGATATGAGTACTGCGTAGCACCTACAAACTAACGGGCAAAGCGAGAGAACCATTCAAACTCTCGAGGATATGTTGCGTGCTTGTGCGATCGATTTTGGAAAGGGTTGGGTTAACCATTTGCCATTAGTCGAGTTCTCGTATAACAATAGCTATCACGCTAGCATCAAGGCCGCACCATTCGAAGCACTTTATGGTCGGAAGTGTCATTCACCTGTATGTTGGACCAAAGTTAGAGAAGCTCAAATCCTCGGTCCAGAATTAATACAAGAGACGACTGAGAAAATCGTCCAAATCAAGCAAAGGATGCAAGCCGCTCGAGATCGACAGAAAAGTTACGCCGATCTAAAGCGTAAACCGATGGAATTCCAAGTCAGGGATAAAGTTATGCTTAAAGTTTCGCCTTGGAAAGGGGTCGTACGTTTTGGCAAACGGGGGAAGTTAAACCCCAGGTATGTTGGACCTTTCAAGGTGTTAGAAAAGGTTGGAGAGGTTGCTTACAAGCTCGAGCTTCCTGAGGAGCTGAGCAGAGTTCATAATACGTTTCACGTGTCCAACTTAAAGAAGTGTCATGCCGACGAACCCTTAGCCGTTCCGTTGGATGGACTTCATTTTGATGACAAGCTTCATTTCGTCGAGGAGCTAGTGGAAATCGTGGATCGTGAAGTTAAACGGTTGAAGCAAAGCCGCATTCCATTAGTCAAGGTTTGATGGAACTCCAAGCGAGGTACTGAGTTTACGTGGGAACGCGAGGATCAATTCTGGAAGAAATATCCACACCTCTTCACGAAGAAAAGAAAAACCACACCATCGACAAGTGCCGCATCTTGAGCCTTGCGGACAAGGCTCATCCAACAGGGGAAGACTATAACACCCCGTGTTTTAGGTCCTTGTACGACGTCATTTATTAAACTAATTAATTTAGTTTTGTACGCATTTGTTTTAATTCGCGGATTTATAGTTAAATCACGTAAGTTACAAGTTATCATTCAACGTAAACGGGTATCAATAAATTAATGGTTTACGTCAAGCAAGAGTTGAATAATTATTTTGAGAATAATTATTAACTTTGTTCAGTTTATTTTTATCGGATACGTAAAGTGTTTACGTTTCGTGATAAATTAAGTTTAGGCATTCCCGGAACCACCAAAATAAATCTACGCTTCAACAAATACCTATTTTTGTTACCAATGATCAAAATTTATAGAAACCTTACCACACTTATCAAATGGGACGCCCCATTTAAAAAGGGATAAACAAGACTTACAACTTTCAAGTATATACTTTAATAAATAAAATCTACACTTTTATTTTCAAGTTATACTTTCATTCTTTTCTTTTACCTAGATATTTAGCTAGCAAAGTCTTCCTTGATTTCATGGGATCATATGCAATATAGGGAACAAAAGGACTCATGAGCCTTACCTAAGACCATATGCAAATAAATGAGATAGCATGGCTTCTATTATGACTAGTGATTTACATCACTAGTCATCCTATTCCCTCACCATGTTCCGCCCCCACCTCCCCTTGACCATAAGGTCTTGGTCTTTGATATTTACTAGCTACTTATATCATATATACTTGCAACTACTTGAGATAAAAACATACAAGTCTTTCTTTAACCAAAAATCAAACAAACTCTTCCTTTTGGCTCTCTTTAGGCCACGACAACAAATCACCCCTTTACTAAATCCATACAAAATTTTCTACAACCTATGCAAGCCATTACACATCATTCCTAAGATATATTAATGTATTTGCAAGCCTTGGTTAACCATTTACAAGTATTGAAGCAAGTTTTGCAAGATTAGGGTTTTCTAAGAAAACTAGGGTTTTCAAGTGTGCAAGCTTGGGTTTAAAGTCTAAACAAGGGTTTAGGATATATTTCTCATCATCATACATCAATATAAGGTTATCTAAAAACCCTTATGTCTTTACTTTTATCATTCTTATGAGTATATATGTTTATTATAGCTAAATCACCATTTAGGACTTTTAAACATGTAAAAGGAATTTTTACTTGTGATGATCATTTTGTACACTTTTTCTTATGTTATGTGATAGGTAATATCATGATATAATGGAAATATAAGTATGTTAACATGTTGGTTTAAGTGGAAAATGTTTAGGTATAAACTTGTACATAAAAGTTACTTAAGGAAATTTATGATTTTATGTAAAGTTATGAACTTGTTATCTTGGACAAATAGACAAATCATGGACCTAAGGACATTACTATATGTATAACATAGTATATTATGAGTTATTAAGAACTTGTGGAAATTTACTTAGTTGAAAAGTATATAAAACAAGTTAAACAAATAAGTATATATATGTATCATAAGGGGGCTGTTTGGATTCGAAATCCAAACAGTGGGTTTGACATTTTAAAAAGATATTACATCTCGTGACGATTCCAAAAAGGTAAGAAACTCGAAAAACGGATTAATAACGAAAATTAGTTGAAAAGTATATAAAATAAAAGTATATACTTAAATATATAAAAGCTATGACAAGGGTTGTTGGATTCGAATTTCATGCAGTGGGTTTTTTTTGGTTACATTTTATAAAGATAATTACACCCTCATGACGATTCAAAAGATAAGAAACCGAAAAAGGATTATCTAACGGATAAGATACGCTAATTACGAGTTATGCGTTAATTAATCGGGTTTATAAAATAACTTTATAAAATTATACCAAAACAGAAAGTTTGGTATTTTTAACAGATTATACATGTTTTTGGATGCAAAATATAAGATACGTATTTTTTCGATTAAAAACGAAGATGTTATGAAATTACGCTTGTTTATATACTTAAAATGTATTAAAAATACTTTTGTAAAAACATTTTTAACAAAAGATACTGTTTGACAGAAATCATTTTATTTTTTTAAAATCATAAATAGATATAACTTTCAAATTTACATGTGTAACGTGCTCTCGAGAATCGCTAAAAACGGAGCTATAAACGAATAAAATACGACGTTTCGGGTTTTACGATAAAACTACAACTATAAAAAAAACTTTAATATACTGGTGTGAACAGTAAAACAATACTGTTCATCAGGGGACTAAAAATATGAAAATGTCAAATATTGATAACTCGACTTAATACGAAAACATGGACACAAGAAACGCGAGAAACGGACTTGAAACGCTAAAGTTACGCTAGTTTTACTACAACGGAAATTATAAACGTTTTAACTTATTAAAACACAATTTTACGAAAACAATTAGATGGTGATTAGCTATATAGAATGGTATATGGTAGTAGTTACACAATGTGATTAGTACTTATACGACCTTAAATTAAATAGGTTGCATCTGACGATTTGCGTGACGCATTATTTGTGATATACTTGACGTACGCTCACTCAAGGTGAGTTCATAGCCCCACGTTTTCTATGCTTCTGTTTTATAAGTTTTCGGGGTGAGAAACATGCAATGTTTTACAAATGGACACAAGTGGATACTTTTACATTATGATTACGTGTTGCCTAAGTAGTGATAACCCTATCTGAGCTCATTATCATGAACTGTCAATTACTAGATTGTGAGCGCGAATGTTATGAATAGATCTATTGGGATTGACATCCCCGTTCGGGTGATTAGCTATCACTGGGCAAACGAACGTATACCATGTCGAACATAGGATGTTGCGGGTTAGAACATCATCATGGGCAATGTAGGCTATTTATATGGTATTCATTTATGTCGAGCTTCAGTGTCATGAGCTTAGGGCAACGTAATTACATTTATATGATGTCTGCATCTGTTGCTTTATTCTTTCTACTTGGGAAATTTGTGGGTCTACAATTAACGATTTATCGAACTTATTTATTCACCAACATTATTGTTGGACGTTTTAAAGCAATGATTTTTCAGGAGATCAGTAAGATAGGTGCCAGGATTACATTGGTGATTTTGTTATTGGATGTCCTCTGCTAAATATTCTTGTGTTGTATTTACATTGTTTGGAAACTCATGTGGTTGAAGAACACAGTATCTTTGTAATAATAACAAGAAACAAGTTAAAGCTTCGGGCTATTTGTATCAAATATTTATTAAATCCTATGTATCGGTTTTAAAACGACTTTTTGGTCGTTCTATATATATCTTGTGTTATTGATCTGAGAAGTAACATGCCCCGGACCCTTATTCCGCTGCGACCCAATTTGGGGGTGTTACAATTTACTTCTCAAAAGAGTTTTAAGACAAGAACTTTAAAAGGAAATAATCAAGTTTTTGTTACTCCACACTCTCGTCTTACACCGGTAAAACAAGTGTGGAGACCAAAGCAAAGTCTTTTGAAAACTCTCAAATATTCCAGATCAGAAATGTTTTCAATGCAAAACAAGAATGACTTGGCTTTGAAAAACAAAAACAATGGAAGATTTTCAAACGCTTCAAAAACGATTTTCCAGAATGATACATCTAATGGTAACAATAAATTGAAATTTTCTTCACCAACAAGATTTAAAACTCCACATGTAACACCGAGTTTCAAAAATAAATGGAAAATCAATAGGAATTTTAAATCTCCGTTGATTCCGCGAGAGCTGTTTCCAAATGAAACACCGGTTTGAAGCTTTCGTTGGAACTCAACATCTTTACATCGAATTGACACAACTTTAAAATGGTTTTTTAAACTTGGCAAACCCGTTAGCACCGTGCTTAAATGGGTTCCAAAGGTTGTTGTCTAAATTCGATGTCGATGGTTTGTATTAATAATAGATTGCAACCGATCTTCACAATAAAAGGGGATGTGTGAGTTTCAGTGCGCTTTACTCTTAAAAAAGAAGAGATATCTTCCTTGTTCTGGAGCAAAAATTATTCAACTTTTTCAAAAAGATTTTCAAAATCTTTCAAATGTTTGCTCACCAAAATGGCTTGTTATTAAATTTTCGATAACAAACCGGTTTCAATCCAAAAGAAATGTGTACGTTTGCAGTGCGCTCTTTATCTTTAAATGAGAGAAAATCTTCTTAGTCCGCGCGAGCAAATATTTTTTATCAACATTCTTTTCAAATAGTGTGCTAGGGACATACGACTTTCATAAGTAAATGTCAGCTTAAGGACTCGTTCGTCAAATTATTAGGAAAGTGTTTATTTTTGTTACAGTTATCCTCACATGGGAGGCTTACACACTTCTCGGACTTGAGCTATTTCGTTTAAGAATATTCCCAAATCTAGTGCTCAAGTTTAAATTGGTATACATAAAGTTTAAACACAATATATTCAAGACCTGTTTATTCAAAAAGATTTGCAAAATCTTTCAAAATTGGCGTGTCTCTCAACACTCTTCTCGTTCACTCATGATTGTGATATGCATTTTGAAGGGGTGTGAAATAGAAGGAATTGTGTTTGAATACAAATGAATAATTAATCGATTTAGAAGTAGGTTGTTGTCAAGTGTGTTTATATCGAATAAGCGTGCAAATGGTGGAATGCTGGTGTCGTTACGACCGTTTCCTAATATTAACACAGATGAGAGTTGTGGAATAATCTACTGGACCATACGTTTTTGAGATATAGAACTAATTTGACACAACTAGTTTTTCATATTTGTTTAGAACATTAAGTAAAGGTTCAAGAACTTTATAATCATGCTTATATTCGTTTTATCCCATTCGTGTATTTCAATAATCCTATATAGCGATTTTAATCATTAATTATAAATATTGGTATTGCTATTTTTGAGGGGTGAGAAATTGGGCAATTAAAATGTGATCAAGAAAGATGCATGCTTAGGGTGTGGAATATAGACAAAGTGATCTAAAAAGACTCAAAGTGCATATCAAACTCTTTCCTCCATGTGCAAAATAATTTGATTATCATATGCACATGTGTAGGGGAGTATTTCTCAAAGAAGTATAACTTTCAAGTGTTATATGTTTGTAGTTATCAAACACTTTGATTTGATTTCAATGGTTTTTATGGTTTTTTTACATTTGGTTTTGATCTTAAAATACTCTCATTGATAAAGAAGAATAGTGTAAGTGTTAGGTATTATCCATGATCCAACCAGTAACAGGAGGGTTCTACCCAGGGTACATTCCATAAAAGAATAGAAGGTCCTTAGGTATGATGGAGTTGAATGGTAGAGTGGGATATTATGTCAAACTAAGGCTGAGCTATCAACGGATCAATCACTGCTTGATGATAGTAATGGCGTCTTGGTGGAATTGAAGGTGGTTGACAGAATGAAAAAGAAATATTATAGGATTAAAGGGTGAAAAAGAAAGAAGCCCTCCACAAAACTTTAGGCAGTAACCGAGGTCAATTGATACATAATCTATCGGTATATTCATCAAGATGATATTGGGATTGAAGGAAAGACCGTCATGGGCACCTGTGTTGCATATGGCACATTAAAACCAAACTTCCCAGCCACTTATAGGATTCTCTCAAAAAATTTCGTTCGTTTCTATTGTACTAGGAGATTGCTAGACGCTATGTAATCTTTGACTTCTCAACTACGAGATTGTTGATATTGATAAAGGTGGCAGTCTGTCTCCAGCGCTCGATCACTAAAACAAAAGCACTATTTGAGTTAGAGCATAAATGAGTTAATCATAAAAGGTTTCACATAGACACAAAAAGTCCATTTGTATTAACTCATCTCAAAGATGTACAAAAAGGTACTTAGAGTCGCTCTTAATACTGTCTCATGTGACATTGCATGTCTTTGTGACATTGCGCGAAACATTCAATAGTGATACTTAAATAAAGTATTCACGATGATGAATGGATATTCTTACCAGTGCTCTACATTCTACAGCCAAATGCTGAACGGTATGGTCACTAATTGAAAATGCTTTGTTTTGATTTCTTTTAGTGTTAACTAGTAATCTAAGTGATCTAGTATTTATTGTGTTTTTGTGGGATTAATTTGTTTTTCGAAAAACACCAAACAAATTTCCTTGATTCTCTTCAAGGAAGTGTTGGATTACTCAAGGTTATACTTACTTATGTCATAGCATAACTTTGATGAGGGGAGATTAGTTGGGAATTGAGTTAGTAGTTTGAATTCAGACGACTTCACACATGACTTCACTATCGAATATTCAGGCGTAACAAGATTATGATTATGTTTGATGGTCAAATATAATCAGGGGGAAGAGAAGTGTTCTAGCTGTATATTTGATAGGCGAACAATTAGGGGGAAGAATTGTGTACATTGGGATTTATATTGATATTGGATGTATATTGTTTTCTTTCACTCTTATGAGTTGTTTGTGTGAAGTTATGTGCAATAACGATGGTTTGTTTTTTTGGGGAAGCAATTAGGGGAAGATACATTTATGTAACAACAACATCACAACAAAACATCTCTACCTGTTCAGATAAGAAGAATTTCAGAAGACGAATGAAACACCGTCTAATACTTCAATCATTCATATCTCATCCTCAAAGTTCAAAGATACACTTCCGACAACTATGAAAAATAAAGAACAGTCACATCTCTTTAAATCAATCAAGTTATTGTCAAGACAAAAGTTCTACTCTATGGGAAGATTGTATGTTGTCAAAATAAGTATAATGGAGTATGTGGTTTAGACGAATGCTCTTCAAAGATTTAAATCAAGATAGATTCACGGTATAAGAAATTGATGATATGAAAAGATCTAAAGGCCAAAGTGAAAAAGGATAATGGAGAAAGATCAAGATCAAGATCACCAGAGCATGATTGAAACAAGATCACTATTACACATCAAGACTCAAAACAAACAAGCATTGAAGTTCAAAAATCAAAGTCACAAGAGAGATCTCAATGATCATCCTTTAGGGGGAGATTGTTACGAATAAGAAAATGATGATCATTAATGCAATCTCAGAAAAGGATCTCTCAATGATGTCCCTTTGGGGGAAGATTGTCTAGGATTTGATAAATTGTCGATCTTATTGAGATAAAGTCTTGTAATAAGAGAGAAATTAATTTATGGAAGAGAGTTAGGTGAATAGGTTCGTGACTAAAATAAAGTCATGAGACCCGATAAATAGTTAAAGTCTAAAAGCGAAGAGCTCCATGCTCATTCTTGTAAATGGGTATAAATACCCTACCACCACCTCATTTATGAGGTGTGTCTTGTGTGTGTTCTCTTAATCTCATTCTTATCTTCTCTAATCCTCCTCCTCTCTCTTTTTCTCTACTTTATAATCTTTCTCTCTATGGAGACTAACCTCTGCATATGATTATTTGATTCCTAATTCAAGACCCAAAACTAATCCTAGGCAACTTAGTCACAAAATCCATAGCTACTCCTTCCCATTTCCATATAGGAATCTCAGGTTGTTGGAGCAAGCCAGATGGCCTTTGATGCTCGGCCTTAACCTGTTATTTTTATTTTTTTTGTTGACAAGTCTAAACATTACTAACATAACTCAGCTACTTCACCTTTTTTCATTCTAGGCTACCAATACTCCTATCTCTTCAAATCATAATGCATCTTTATCACGCTCCTGGTGTACATAGTACCTTTGGTTTATGGGGGACTTTCATTCTCAATTATCAGGGTCTCTTACCTCACCCTTCAAAGGGTTACCCATAATTCGATCAGGTAGTACAATGTTCTACCACTCACTTCTCTGTTCTATCATCTCAATCCAAACCTTTATGTAATCTTGCAACTTATCCTTCAGTCCTTCTCTTCTGAGTCGTCGGTATACCTATCCTTGTATACTTGACTGTTAGGGTCATATTCATAGCCTAACTCTCTTATGGCTTTACTCTTTTCTTCTTAATTAGGGCATCTAACAGACCGCATCATGCTTACCGGATGGTAGTGAATTGTACAGTCATAATCACTAAACTACTATAATATTGCAATACGTTCGTCGAATTATTGTAAACTCTCTCTCTGACTACATGATATGTTGAAACACTCTCTTAAGTGTATCCGTTAGATGGACACTCTTTGTACCTCATACATATATATTTCTCTAGATCTTAAGTGCAATCCACGATCGCACCCAACTCCCAAAATCATGGGGTAGTATAATTCTTCTCATGAATTTGTCAATCTGCCTAGTCGCATAGGCTTATAGACTTTCCTCTTTGCATTAACACACAGCCTGTCTATCTCGGACGCATCACTATATACCACAAGTCTTCCGGTCCTTCGAGGAGAGCTAGAACAGGCGCTTACACATAACCTTTATCATCATCGGTTGAAATGCCATTTACTATCTCAACCCTAATCAAAAGTCTTTACACTTCTGAGTCAAGATTGTAAGAGACTTAGCTATCTTGAAAAGTTCTCAATGAACCTAACGGTTAATATCTAGCTCAATCTAAGAACGTACGGACCTCGGTCAAAGTTCTAAAGGGCTTTATCAATTTTAACAATTCAATCATACTAGGGTATTCATGAATCCCATTGTTCGTTTTATCATCTATGCCTCCAAGAAACTGTATTTCTTTTAGCCATAATTCAACTTAGAAAATTAGCATACACGGTTTCTCCTTTTTGAGCAGTCTTTAAGGACTATCCTTAAGTGTTTACATTGCTCCTCTCGAGTCTTAGAGTAGATTAAGATATAGTCTATAAACACTATCACAAACTTATCAAGATAAGGCCTTACAACTTATTAATCAAATCCATGTATACTGCTGGTGCGCTTATGTCAGACCAAAGCGGCATTACTGTGAACTCTCATAAAATCATCTATAACGAGTTCTAAATGCAGTCTTTGGAATGTTCTCTCCTCATGCACTCTCAGCTAATGGTATCTAGACCTAAGGTCTATCTTTGAGAAAAACTACAACCCTTGTAGTTGATCAAATAGATCATCAATTCTAGGAAGTGGATAACGATTCTTAATATGTGCAGAACTGTTCAGTTTCTCTATAATCAATGACATCCTAAAAGAACCAGTCCTCTTTTTACGTTTTTTATGAAACAAACATCTACTTAGCGCTCCCCAAGGCGACGAACTTGGTCGAATGAAACCTTTGTCTTGGAGTTCTTTGAGTTTTCCCGACAACTCCTCCAATTCAGAAGGTGGCAAACGATAGGGAGACTTTGCTACCGGTGTTGCTCCGAGGATTAACTAAATTCGAAACTCAATTTCCTGAATAGGCGGTAATCCAGATAGATCATCTGGGAATACCTTAAGAAAATCTATAACCACAACAATCTCTTCTTGTTTTTTATCATCTGCCTTAGACCTATTGAAAAAATATCGCATTTTCTCTGTCCGGTCTACTCTCCTTGATACTCTAAGACACTTGCCATCCGGTAGTGGTATCCTTACTACCTGCCCATGACAAATTATTTCAGATTATAATTAGGACAAACAGTCATACCTATAAATCAAATCAAAAACTCCCAACCCAACAGGTATCAAGTCGATGTCAAAGACATGACCCTCGATTTCTAGTTTGCAACCCTTAATAACCTTATCAATCTCTACTAGCTGCTCGCTAGCTATCTCAATCTCATATTTGAAACCTAATTCGCTAGGCTCTAAGCCTAACAGAGGTATAAAAGTAGTGGAAACAAAACTATAGTTGGCACTAGAG
This sequence comes from Tanacetum coccineum, assembly GCA_026074375.1. Classification (NCBI taxonomy): domain Eukaryota; kingdom Viridiplantae; phylum Streptophyta; class Magnoliopsida; order Asterales; family Asteraceae; genus Tanacetum; species Tanacetum coccineum. Next base: position 21,357 of record BQNB010040937.1, on the reverse strand, counting down.
TCAAATAAGGTAGTGGCAAAATGATTGTTCGAAGTAAACGTACCCGTCACAATGTTTGGATCCTGGCGAGCTTCCTCTGCTCCCAACATGAATGCCCTTCCCCTAGCCTGGTTCCTTTGGTTTCCATGACCCTGACCCTCGTTATTAGCAGCAACTTGATTTGGACGATTTTCTTCCGGTCCTTGTGCCCTTTTCAATCTAGGACAAGCTGACCTGACATGGTCAGTACTACCACACTCATAACAAGCCCTAACAGTTGGGTTTCTAGCATTGATGGGATTTTAGTCCTGGCACCGCCTCTACATCCCTTTGGCAAATGACCAGGCGGTTTATAGTGAAGCATGTGTAACAAGGCCTCCGGGTGCATAGGTCAGGAGTTGCAGATGGGACACATTGGCCATGTTACCCGTATTCTCTTCTGTCTACAGGGTTTACTTTGAGTAGCAAAAACTATTCCCAGTTCCTAGTCTCTTATTATCATCCCTTCCATTCTTATCCTTGCTAGGTTCCCCCCATATTCCTCTTGTCTCAACCATTTTAATCTCGGATCCAAGTTATCTCACAGCCTCATCGGTCAGAGTGCACCTATAGATGGTTAGATAAGTAGATGCTTGATTGACACTATTCCTTCTGTATAGTCTTTTGCTCGTTGCTGCCACCAATCATCGGATTTATGGCAGGTCATACACTTACCTCTCATCTCATCCTACTTTTTAGTTGTTACACCAAATATGGAACTGTAACTAGCCACTCATGAACCTATCTCAGTATTCGTAGCCTGCATTGTGATGTTCAGCCTCTATGTTCTAAACAAGTGGGCGTGATTCCACAATCAGATTTCGCAACCTTTTGCATCTAAATGACTAGGACAAAACTCTTGTTTCATCATAAACTTAAAGTCATTTACTTGAAATAACTAACAATAAATCTCTTCCCGACTTAGCGCTGCAGATCTGCGAGTTCCACCTACGTTAATAAGCTCTTACATACAAATATACCAGCCGTGTATTTAACTTTTGGTCATACACTCTACAACCACTCATATCATGCACAGACTCCATTTCTTCTTCAATCCAATCGAGTAAGAACATCCAACACCTCCATTACCATCATATGTCCTTAGGGTTACATTCTATGAACTCCTTGTGATGTACAACCTAGGGCGCCGATTTCCATTTACTTCACACTTCCAAAAATTCACTACTGAACGTCTAATTACCACAAATTAACCTTTCTGATTTCCATACTATCGCATTAGGCGTACTAATCTGAGCTAGCATGGCGGGTAAAAGGTTCTGCAATTGTTGGGAAATGATCATCGAGAATTCGAGAGCTCCCCCGTTGGCTCCCTCTACATTTCCATTGACTCCCTCTACACCCCCATTGGCTCCCATTCCTTGGTCATTTCCTTGACCATTCAAATCATCAACATGCTCATCATTACCTTCCAGGTCTATTCTTCCCCTTCACCTCTATCCAGAACCCGTAACTGTTCCTCTTCTAATCGATTCCTAGGCAGAAGGGTCTCGGCCAGCACTTTATGGTCCTCATCCTGGCGGCATTATCTATACGAGGGAGAACATGGGCATCGTTAGGTAGGCTAGAAGACTTACATATATATATAGAATATCTTTCTATATATACAGATATACACATAACACCACCTTACGGTGTCAACATCGATTTGTGTGAACAACATTACTAAGTATGAGTGAGTTGTGATACGCTTATAACTACGTTGGCCATCGTACTTATATTCGCATCATTCATGGTCATATTATATTGAGATCACAACATTTCAATGACTGACATCATACTAAAAGCACCAAACTGCGAACCACAAAGCAAACAAAAAGCGGAACACCAAGCACATAGATCTATAACGCAAACTAAACGAAGGATTTAGGTTATAGTCTGGCCAATCCACCTAGTTCTTATAACTTGGCTTTGATAACCAATCTGTCACAACCCGACAAAGGCGGAAATCGGGAATGCAAACATAATGATCATCATAACACAAGTTACAAATATAGAGAAAACTTACAATGCATAAACTTCAAGTGCTATGAAGATCATCAACCTCGAACAACCTCGAGTGATGTCCCAAATCACAACCAAAATCTACAATCTCTTACAAATTTTCAAATGCCATCACAGGGGTCCATAATCCAAACTTAAGCCAAACTTCCAAATACTAAAAACCAAACAAAATAAGCAAGCAAGACTTCACATGAAATTCGACACGGGATACTTCTAAGACTGCTATCACAATCACCAAACTATTCTTCTTTCACTTCACCTGAAAATGATACTCGAAAACGTCAACAATAATGTTTGTGAGCTCGTAGGTTTGACCTTAAACCCAAAAGCTGTGCCAATATTTCAAACAGTGGATAATAGTGCTATATGACAGTGAATATATGAAAACAACCTTAGCATCACCGCTAATTAATAACCCATATGTCACTTTACGACACCTAAATGGGCCTACAGCGGAGCACTAAAATTAGGGCAGGACCACACACAAACCAGGGTAGGCGTACCCATCCATTCCAATAATCACACAAATACTGGGTAGGCGTACCCATCCACTCCAAACAATCATACAACACATAATATTCATATAGCAGTCATAAGCACACATATTGTCCTAAAAACAAAATCATATTTCGCACAGATCAATTCAAAACATTTCAAAACACATTTGAGTATCATTTTCCCCCAACGGAAAAACTGTAAAAAGTGGGGCTACGAGAACTCACCTCAAGCAAGTCTTTAGCAACCAAATCTCAATCACACAAGCAAATGCAATGACGCCCGCATCAGATTCAGGATGTGATATGGTTCCGAAAGATGAACCGGATATGGACAGTTCCAACAAGATTTCATTCTTGAACAAAAATCCATTTTTTGATTTATTTCATCTATTCCATGACCGGAATAGGGGAGGATACACGTTACACCACAATTTTGAATCAGAAGAGAGATTTCAAGAAATGGCAGATTTATTCACTCTATCAATAACCGAGCCGGATCTGGTGTATCATAAGAGATTTGCCTTTTTTATTGATTCCTATGGATTGGATCCAAAACAATTCTTGAATGGGGTATTCAACTCCAGGTATGAATGGAAAACGACATCTTTATTGGTTCTACTTCCTATTTTTTATGAAGAGAATGAATCTTTTTATCGAAGGATCAGAAAAAAAAAATCCGGATCTCCTGCGGGAATGATTTGGAAAAGATTCCCCTTTTATGTGGAAAAGGCGCGTATCAATAATTATGATTTTTCGTATGGACAATTCCTCAATATCTTGTTTATTCGCAACAAAATATTTTTGTAGGATCCCGTTAACACTTCACTTCATACAATCGATCACGAAATCGGAACTAGAAAGGAGAAAGAGAGAGTTGTTCTAGAGAGAGAAACTAGAGAGAGAATTGAGAGAGAAAGTGAAAAGATATATTTTAGATATTTTAAACAACTTTCTTTTCCAAGTGAAATGTTCCTTATTTAACCGACACTTAAAAGTGACACGCGGATATTTAACTAGGGCCCGGGTCGGGTTTGCTTGGGATTAAAACCCAAAACATATTACAATATTAGATTAACTATCGAGCCGATTCCCGATATTATCCTTATTAACAACATTACTAATTAAAGACCGAAGATCACTCGTAGAGTGGACCAGACTTACTGGTTCGACTCAATAAATTGAGGGCTAACAATCTCCCCCGATGTGAGGCTTGAACACGGGAACGAGCTTCCTTTATTAAACTCAATAAAATTGAAGCTAACAATCTCCCCCGAAGTGGTTCTTAATGACCACTCTTCATGAGATCAGTGAGATTGATTTTGTCGTTTAAGTCGAGTGTTCATGGTCTTTGTCTTCGTTGTTTGTTGTTAAGCGTTGTTCCTTCATACTTTTTGATCTTGACTTTGAGCCTTTGTCATTGTATTTTTCGTCTATGCATTCTTGCGATCTTATGACTTTTGACCAAACATGCTAATACTATTCATCATCTTGGAAAGTTCAATCAGAGTTGCGGAAGTCTTGGTCTTTAAATCTTGAGCTTTCTAGATAGTATGTCTTCGTAGATTGAGCATTTGAATGGGATTGAGGTTGCCGTTACCACCGTTTGACCTGCAGGTTTACGTTAGTGATAAACGAGAAAATTGATTTGAAAATCAATCGACGTGTCACTCGTTAAAGAGTTTTTGTAACACATCGAGAGTGTCATGATTTTATCAAAATTCATCAACCGTCAATTCATTTACTGGACCAAATCGATATCCAGTTGTCACAAGTTTGATTCATATAGAATCTCGCAAGTCACCTACCAAGAGCTTGTTTGATGCTGGCTCAAGCAGGATTTCCATCTTCATTGTGAATACATTAGTATCACTCGGATGTTCTGGCAAATATCACAATGATATTGCGTAGGACTCTTGTTAACAGCTTGTGAACTTGATGATGTTCAACAAGTGTTTGAAATGGAATGTGTCCTAACGAGATTTTTATTGATCTCTTGGCTCTAGACTCGATTAGTGCATTTTGGTTTTAGTACTCGGAGGCTGGAGCATATTGCCACCTGTTCAATATCAACGATCTCGGAATGAGATGTCAATAGATAACGTGTGTATCTCCGTGACAAATGAGACAAGTTTCTGTTGAGAGAAACCCGAATGGCTGGGAAGGGTTGTGCATTGCATCACTGGGTCCATGATGTCGTTTTCAATGTCAGCAATCAACTTGTGATTCTGACAGCATATGTATTGACCCGGTTTCTGCCTTAAGTTGTGTGGAGGGCTTCTTTCTTTAGACCCTTTATCCATACATTTCTTTTTCATTCTTCAACGCCTTCAATGCTTACCAGGACGTCATTACTAACACCTTGTTGTGATTGTTCCAGTGTTAGCTCAATCTTAGTCGGCATTATTCCCATATACATTCATCTCCAATCATACCTAAGGACTGCTATTTCTAACTTTGGATTATCCTTGGGTAGATCCTCCGGTTCTGGTTGGATCATAGGATTGATTCCTAACCTAACCACCTTATGACTTCAGATTCGTCGTGAAATTAAGATGTTGTTGGGTATAAGATCGAACCATAAAACCTTTTCTTCAGCACATTGAGTCGAATAGATCATATTTTAATTACATTTTCTCCCCTTATTTTAAATAATAAACACTTAGTTTTTGAAATACCTTGTGATTAAAATATGTCTTGAAAAATCTGTAGGAGAAAATATTATCAGCATGAATGGTTTGGAACATTTTGATAATGTTTTGAATACATAAGAATTGTCGTTGTTGATGTATCCAAGAACATTAAAACTTTGTTTTTCGAAAAACTCCCCCTCAAAAATAGGACCAATTGAAAAATTGTTGTCTTTTGAAAACATTGTGAGGGATGGAGTGTTGAACACATAATTTTGAAAGATTATGAATTGTCATCGAGAAATTCTTGAAAAATTGTGTTCAACTTTTTGAAAAACCAGATGTTAGAGGACTTCTCTTCTAACGGTAAGGGTAAGCGCACTGAAACGTACACTATCCTTTTTCTTGAGCTAAAAACATTGAATGTCTTGTAAGAACAGCTCAAGACCGAGAAACGTTAATTTTCTCGTTGGGAGGATAAGTTATAAACCTTCCTTTATTTGAAGTCCGGGTTATGTACTGACATTTGCACATAAGCCATTTAGAAAATTAGAAATGACATGTTTTGAAACTATTTGAAAAACTCTCGCTCGAACTTCATTTACACACCCGTGTCAATGTTAATCGACATTTCTAAGCACGTAAATGTTATCGATTCCAAGAGACATGTCGAGAAGAATCTTTTTGGAAATTTTCTGATTTTCTAATTTTGTATTTTCTATATATATACCTGTTGTCCTCAGCATTGCTATGTGAAGGTGGAATAGTAATTCCAACTCTTGTCGTGATGTAGCTGTCTTGTTTGCTTAAGGAACAACTTTTGGAACCAGCTTTGAACTTGACTGTTCATTGCTGTGGTCTTGAATTCCGAGTTCTGAACGGTTATGATCAGAAGTCATTTGATGAAGAACGAGGCCTGAACTGATGTGAACAGACGTCATTTGAACATTGAGGAACGGGGCCTGAAGTGTTATTTTTAGCAGACACCATTTGTCGTTGTGGTGCGAGGTCTGAACTGTTGTGATCAGCAGACACCATTTGACATTGACGACCGAGGCTTGAACTGCTGTGTTCAAACGTCATTTGAAGATTTCATCTTTTGTGAAACCATTCTAGCACTGGTTTCTTAGATATCAAAAACTTCAGCAACCACACTCTGAGGTTTTCCTGCTTTTCATTGTATAGTGCATCTGCAGTTATGTCAATTCGTTATTGTTTTTGACCATTGAATGACGTACCTGCACTTAAACCCAGAGTTTGTTTGCATGCCTGAATATGAGGGATATCTACTATTGAACCATGTGTGGGTTCACTGTCAACCTTTCCAATGCAAGAGTTGAGTAGCTTTCCTATGGGAATCCACCTAAGACGAACATTACTAAAGATTCTACCCGTTGGTTTCCACCTAAGACAAGATCTAGGATTCATTGTTTTCTCAGGGACAGTGGTAGTCTTTTTGTTTGAGAACCTATGTCCTGTTGGGATCTGTCTTTCTGGTTTCTTAGATGCACTTGACTTTTCTACGGGCATATATCTCTTTGTTGTCTTATGGGATTTTGCATCCTTATTCTGTGCAGAGGCACGAGTATTTAACCTTGAGAGGTATTCTAAGACACATTCATCATGATTTGCACTGTAAAGGCACTTTTTGCATGTAGGACATTGCAATTTTTTTTTAAAATAATTTCATTTTACCCCCTGAAAAGGTTTAGTTTATATTTTACATCCCCCACCCCCCCCACCCCCCCCCCCCCACCCTCCCCCCCCCCCCCCCACACCCCCCCCCCCCCCCCCCCTTCCCCCCCAATTTTGAAAAGTTTCTTTTTACCCCCACAAGGCTAGTTTTTTTATTATTATGAATTTTTTTTTCAATTTTCCCCTTTAAACGGCTGAATTTAAATAAAAAAAAAATCTGTCCCCTCACTCATCACACTTATATACAACACATTACCAATACAAATTCACCACTATTCAAATTACATATATAATTCTTTTTAGCATATCAAAAAATGTCTGAATTTCCCAACAACGGTTTATGAATCTCTCTCTCCGGTCGATGCCGCCTGGAAACAGTCTTCAAACAATAACCAACAGAACCAACACAAGCTTTTTTTCGATGGAACAATACAAGTCCTAAACCGTCGAATTCCAAGATATACAACACAACCCACCATCATTCTACTCGAAACTTCTCAATCACTCACTCAACCTAAACAAGTCGATTGCAAAAAAGAATGGCTTGGCTTGGTCACAGAAAAAAATGTCAAAAAACGGTGGTAAAAAGTATTGAAGACGAGCCAATGACGCCATGGGTCGCTGAGTGGGTCGTTGGCTACCGGTCGAAGAAGAATTGCTTGCAACATGGTAGTGGCCGTTTCAGAAATTATAATGTCGAAGGTCAAAAAAGCATGAATTGTTTTGGTATCGGTTTTCCTTGAACGAGTTCAATTCGAAAACATTTTCAAAAAGTACAATGGATATGTTTGACTAGCAAAAATGGAATGGGGTGTGCTTGAATGCCAATTGCCAAAAGTTCAACGACGATACAAACGGGCCACTCGTTTAGGGAAAAAGTTGGCGAAAACGATGTGGATTTATTTGAAACGGACTCAAAGTAATTTCCGTGACGAGCAATAATGGGGTCGCGTTTTTCGTATTCAAGAAGATTGCTTGGGCGTTTTTGAGATTCCACCCGAAATGGGACGCACCCTAAACAAGTTGATTAACCGGAGATGTCCCCGGGGCTACCCAAGAGGATCTATTTGGTACGATGCACGACCCAACGTCCGGCGGCCAAACCACGGCCGCCAAGCAAAACACATATCGACGCCACGCGTAGCACCTGGTGGAGTTTTTGAGTAGCGCGTCAACCCAATTCGGAGAGTTATATGGCTGCTAGGAGCTTCGTCTGAAACGGGAAGCCGCCGAAAGGGCTTTCGTAAAGCTCAGCTGAAAAGATCATGACACTAATGACCCCGGTTGGAGGAGTGAGGTTTTTCTAGCTAATAGCACCAAACGATTGGACGACGACGACGCTATTGGATCAAGAAGCAAATAAAATTAATCAAAAAACAAAAAGAGAAATGATTTGGGCGAGTTACAGGAGGACGACCGATGACGAAGACGAGTAGTTTTTTTTTCGTAGATGTTTTTAATTTTTTTTTCGTAATGTTTTTTTTATATTTCGTAATGTTTTTTTTATTTCGTAATGTGTTTTTTGTTTTTTTTATGTAATTTGTAATGTTTAATTATGGAATGAAATAGTTGGTTGTTAAAATAAGGAAATAATTTTTTAGGGGTTTTAAGAAAATAAAAGGTGAGTGGTGTTATGATTGGGGAGTGGGATGGTGTTGACGTTTGCTGATGTGGTGCGGAAATGAAAGTCAAAAATATTATGTTATGGTGTTACTACTCCTGGGGCTCCTAAGCGTTGGGTGTCAGACTGAATGACCATTTGTCTTTGAGTGTGTGAATGCAGCCCTGCGTGAACGTTCCTATTTCATTGTGCATGCATCTGTTTGAATTCTGTCAAAGATTTTAGTTTTTTAATTTACTACGAGATAGCATTTTATTTATATTTATATTAAATGATTTCATCAATTTTATATTTCGTTTATAATAATATTATCGAATGTTAGTCATTTTTATAAAAAAAGCTCTAAAAATCGTATATAAAACGATAAACTAGTGGGGGTTCATGTTTCGTTATACGTAGAGAGAGTCGATATAGTTTGACGCAAACATATCCAGCCTAATCAGTAATTCCGTGACTGTTTTGAGGACTTCTTTTTGTGTATAATGGGTTACCTCCATTGAAATTTATTTTTAAATAATAATAAAAAAAACATTGAGCGTTAATATAACCATTCCCCTATCTCATGGCCTCTTGTGTTGTTACTTATCACGATCCATATTACACTTTCAAGGGCAAAACACTAATTACATTATCTAGCATTATGTTCATTCCTCGTGCAAACTGCTAATGCTTATTCTTTAATATTGACGAGTCATTAAAATCAAACGCAGTTGTGAGAAGATAATATTCAAACACTTGATCTACTAACGTGACTTCTTCTTTATAAAGCCTTTGATTCATTTCTGTCATATGTAATAAATCGTTGCACAGAACATAATTCTAGCCTTGGCTACTATTGCCATTCGTTTTGATCAATCGTATTTTATGGGTGTAAACGAAGATCATCCAAGATATTCCCAATATTTCAGATAAGATAAATGCTCTGGCCTTCAAACCTAACCTGTAACAAAAATGTGCATTCAAATAATAAATGAGGAGGTGAGTGTCTTGCACGAGATTCATAGATGACAACGCGTATCTGTTGGGATACTACACCCACGACAAAGGATCACACAACGCAACTAAACTAACAAGTAAGAACTACAATAACACAAACATCAGCCTTACGGAGATTAAATAGCGAAAAGTAAATAGACACAAGATATAAGTGGTATACACGGACAAGGTATGTCGTTGGCAGTCCACGGGATTCAAACCAGAGAGATATTATTAAGCTCTCTGCAACTGCTACGGTAGTGCCATCTCATCTGACTAGCACCCGTGATAATTGCACGGGGTAAAAACAGACACACTCAAGATACAATGAGACACACACACCCAGGTTCAAGTTTACAATTACAATAAGAGGGTTATTTATAAGTCTGAACTCCTCTTTAGTTAACTTTATTACCGATGTGGATAAGTCTATCTCCTAAACCTCATCAAACTCTTACATTGAAAGCTGTACAACTTCATCTCTCCGTCTACAAGTAACCTCTGTAAACTTCAAAACCACATTCTTTACAACCATTCTTCTGCCTCTGCATTATTCCTGTAACGTCGCGAAACATACGGGACACGCCACTAACCAAGCATCATGGCTAGGAAACTTTCGATACTAGGTATCCTGAACGTTATCATTAAATCTAGGAATAACCTCTCTAATCTTGGTAAGCACCATCCTCCCGTTAATCATTTTCTCTACTTGTTTATGCAACTGCCTAATCCAATAGAAAAACTTATATAGGTTTGTGATTTACAAAATGAGACGCTTCAACTCTCATATCCTCACAATAACTCTCTCACAAGTTTTTTCACCTTCTTTGGATACATTCAAACTTCATAACAAATAGACTCTCACTTGATTGATGCTCTCTGAGAAGCAAGAGTGTTTGGTTATGGTGCTTACCACGACAAAGGATCACACAACGAATAACCAAACAAGTCAGAACCAACAAAGAACACAAACAAGGATTACGGAAGATAAAAATACGAAAAGTAAATCGACACAAGATATAACGTTTGGTTTTCATCGACAAGGATAGTAGTGGCAGTCCACGGGATCAAACAGAAGCTGAGATATCTATTAAGCTCTATGCACAAATTGCACCGGTCGTGCCCAACTGCCACGACCCTGTGCTAAGCTGAACGGGGTACAAACAGACAAATCATGATACAATGAGCACACACTACCCAGGTCCAAGTTACAATTACTATGAGAGGGATATTATAAGTCATGAAACTCCTTTCAGTTTATTTATCTTAACCGTTGTGGGAATAAGCCTTCACAACTCAACAGTATCCATCTACATTCGTCATTGAATTAAACATCCATGCTGCACAGTTGTCTTGAGTCTTCACGTTCAACCATTAGATGCAGATAATATATGCATGACGGGTATCTTTGAGAGAACAAAACAACGTCTCAAACCAATGTAAATAGAAGAGGTTATGCTACATTCATTCCGGTACGACTAATCATTCGAATATGCTCTTGATTGGGAACATCACAAAATTTCACTGTCTTGTAAACGATACGAATGGATACATTTCAATTATAGGTATTTGTCGATTAGATATGATGCACCTAACAGTGTTTGAATCATTGTCTTTTTATTTGTCTTTATGATCTCACTACCACCGCTAGGTCATTCTTAAAGATTGGCTCACGCTTGTTACTAAAACTCGACATGAACCACAATAACTTATCATTAACTAGTTTATTTATTACTAATTCATTTTTTACAAATAACTCCTTTACGTTCAAGTCTATGCATGGTGAGTATGAAGTCTAATGATGAACTATTAGAGGCTCTTCGTCATGCCATTTATTAAACCATGCAGATATTCGATCACCTTTATCCACCACATGGAAGAAAAAACGTCGAACCATGCTTCGCATTTGCAAGATCTTACACCACCCATAACTCGAATCTGCTTTGATTGGAACATCACAAAATTCATGCCTTGTAAACGATACGAATGAATACATTTAAATTATAGGGATTGACGATTAGATATGATGCACCTAACAGTGTTTGAACATTGTCTTTTTATATGTTATGAACTCACTACCACCGCTAGGTCATCTTAAAGATGGCTCACGCTTGTTACAAACTCGACATGAACCCACAATTACATCATTAACTAGTTTATTAATACTAATTAAATTAATTTCATACATATCATTTTAAAATAAATGGTTCTGTTTTGTTTTGTTAGGAAGAAAAGAGTGTTTGTTATTTTGTTGTTGGTGGATATGCATTCTGCCAAGACGTTGCTCTAAACTCATTCAACAACTAAAAGCAATGTTTTAAAACCCAGTTCGACCCGATCGGTTGAATCGGTTTCGGTCGAAAAAACAGGTCAAATTAAACCGGCTTTATATTTTCGAAACCCGGTTAGACACATCGGATTTAAAGTGACCTGGGTCAACCCGGTTCTCTAGACCCGGTCAGGTTTTGGTTTTTTTTGTGTTTTTTTTAAAACAAGATAATTATATATATTTGCGACGTAATTTTATTTTTACACGTTATATTTGTTGTGAAAGATCGGATTGACCTGATGGTCGAACTGATAACTCAGTGATCTGACGACTTAACCGGATCAATTAGAGACTTGGTTTTTACATCACTACAAGATAAAACCAGGTTGGTACTAAAGATTAAGCCACCGAGTTTGACTCCCCCACCAACGTCTCTTTTTTTCATTATTTATGTTTAATCTTGTCTCGTTTCATCATTGTTTTCATACACAAAATACTAAAAGAGACTGAAATATAAGACTACTAAATCAATAATTTCTGTTCAAGTAAATCCAAAAGTATTACAGTCATGACTCATGAGTTATTGTCTTCATCTTACCCCCTTCGTCGAAAGTCGAAAGTAATATCGTGTGTCATCCATTTCACTTTGTTTTTCGTTTTTATAAGAACAACAAATTCAAAATATAAACATAGCTTACTCGAAAAGAATTTCGTTTTGATGCAAAATTTATACATGACGAATACATGTAAACGTTAAAACCTTAATAATGGATCAAAAACTCTTTCGAGCAAAGTTGCTAAACACGAGAACTTGTTGTTTAGAGGATCAAACGTGTTTATCCTTTTTGCTTTTTATAATTTTGGTTCTAGCACCGGAAGCCAGAGGGAGGGTTTTTTGAATAGGGTTCAACGGGGGGTTGTGCAAAGTAATTTTTCGGCCCCTAAGACAATAATACTTTATTTTTAGTAGGAATTGTTTTGCCATCCAAAAAAGGGGTTGCGGCGCAGTTTGTTGACTCGTTTGCCGCATCTTATCTGTAAACGTAGTTTGATGTTAGTAATTATATAATTTACAATAAGTGAAGATGCAAAATTTATACATGACGAATACATGTAAACGTTAAAACCTTAATAATGGATCAAAAACTCTTTCGACCTACTATTCTATTATCTACCGGTTGCACACTTTTTAACCGCAGTGTAAAAGAGTTAAAAAAGTTAATTAAAACGAAGATTTCATTAAAACGATAAGATTAGAAACACCTTCGATGGACCGAGTGCATTTATATAATAAATTTGAGAAAAATTGTTGTTTTTTTTTCAAAAATTAACATTACATCGAAAAAATCCATAGGTGTCCCGGGCTATTTGATCCATCCTTTTTTTTGTGCTGAAACTTTAAAAGAATTGCGTGTTAAAATTTTTGTACCTCGAACTAACAATTTAAGCAAAATTAGCTTAAGTATACTAGTACTAGCTAGGTTGGTACTGATGACTAGTAACATTTTTTCGGCATTGTGCATGTATCTCAATGAAAACATCGTCTAAAAAGCGGGGAGCCACACAATCTTTTTATGAATATTAAGTACCCTTTAACAACCTATTTGTACCATCACATTTTATCTTTCAATATCAAACAAAAACACAAAATAACACACACAACTCAATATCTTTGGTTGTGGCTTAGACAAGAAAATATAATGGGAAGAGAAGGGGAGGAAGAAATAAAGGCACCTTTAGTTATTAGTACAACACATGAGGAAGATGGATATGGTAAGGTAATTGAGGAAATAAAGAAACAGTTATGGCTTGCAGGACCTCTCATATGTGTTTCTCTTCTTCAATATTCTTTGCAACTCATTTCAATTATGTTTGTTGGTCATCTTGGAGAGTTATCTCTCTCTGGTGCTTCCATGGCTACCTCTTTTGCTACTGTCACTGGTTTCAGTTTATTTGTAAGCACTTTCTACTATACTCAACTCTTTATATTATATTCCAAGCTAATCATAATGTTTGTTTTGAGCTGTAATAATATCAATTCATACATGCATAGATAATAATACTATGTACGGATGATATTAGAAGATCCTTACAGTATTTGATAAGAAATGTGAGGATAGAATTACAGTACTTATAAAAGAATGCAAGGATATATAGGTAAAAAATATTTACTCTTATTGAAATCAAGAGAAAATTTCAAAACTAGTTCATTTTCACATTTGGTTCACTTTCTATTAAAAACAAATGTTTTTTTAAATTTAGTCTTGTGCGAGCGCTACGTCATGCGATTTCATAGATTTCTTGACACGTGTCCAAAAGTTCATGGAATGTTTTTCTAGGCCGAGGTGGGACCATGAATTTTTTTGGACACGTATCGAGAAATCTATGAAGTCGCACGGTTTAGCGGCCGCATAAGACTAAATTTGAAAAACATTTGTTTTTACTAGAAATTGAACCCAAAAGTGAAAAATGAGTTAGTTTTGAAAATCCTCTTAAATCAATTGTAAGCGTTATTGTTTGATTATCATGACTTCAATTACAAAAGTGGTATATCAGTACTTTATAATTTGTTATGATTATCATGACTTCAATCACAGAAGTGGTATATCAGTACTTTATAATTTTTTATGTTGTGGTTTGAACAGATGGGTATGGCAAGTGCTTTAGATACCCTATGTGGTCAATCTTATGGAGCAAAGCAATACCATATGCTAGGCATATATATGCAGAGAGCAATGGTCATCCTTATGGTGGTTAGCGTTCCACTAGCAGTCATCTGGCTTAATACCGGTTCAATTTTAAAAGCGGTGGGTCAATCCCATGACATAGCTGAAGAGGCCGGGATGTATGCTCGGTTCATGCTCCCTAGCCTTTTTGCTTATGGGCTCCTCCAATGCCTTGTTAGATTCTTACAAACACAGAACATAGTGTTCCCAATGATGGTTAGTTCTGGGATCGCCACTTTGATTCATGTCCTTGTTTGTTGGATTTTGGTCTTCAAATCTGGGCTTGGTAGCAAAGGTGCTGCTTTGGCTAACTCGATATCGTATTGGAATAATGTCATTTTATTGGCACTCTATGTCAAGTTTTCATCCTCTTGTGCTAAAACTTGGACCGGGTTCACTAGAGAAGCTTTTCACGACATCTTTGCCTTTATTAAGCTTGCAATACCGTCAGCTGTTATGGTATGGTAAGATTTTGCTTCTCAGCTTTAATTTCTCTTAGGTTCCTAGAAGTTTATATTTTTGCATGACACGCGGGTTACTAAGAATTTAAAACACGTTTAAGCTAGAACAGGTTCTTTGTACTCCCGCAATCCCAAAACAATTGTTCCCAACAAAAAAACCCACATTTTAATAAATCACAAATTACTTGATACGGAAAATTTGAAATGACCAAAACTTTGTTGTGCAGTTTGGAGATGTGGTCATTTGAATTGATTGTTCTACTCTCTGGGCTTCTTCCAAATCCCAAGTTGGAGACATCCGTGCTTTCCATATGGTAATTGAAATGTCTCGTCAATTTTTGATCATTTGACCTATTGACGGAGTATATATATAAGTTATTTTGTTCTTATTTCTAAATAAATGAAAATGTAAAAGAATTATCTACCATGGTTTCTACAGCCTTAATACTGCAGCAGTTATGTGGATGATACCCTTTGGACTAAGCGGTGCTGTCAGGTATCTTCCAGCGTTTACTACTCGTAAATTTTTGTGCTTGGATCCTTTTTAGCCGAAGAATAGCAAAGCTTTAGATTGTTTTTTTAGTTTAAAATAATTAATACTCCGACGTTATATTATTGAAAGCACATGTGTTACGTTTGCCTTGTCACTTGTGTAGTACGCGGGTCTCAAATGAGTTAGGAGCAGGACATCCACGCACTGCACGTTTGTCAGTCATCGTTGTGTTAGTCGTGGCCATTATTGTGGGAATACTGGTGGGGTCGATTCTTATATTGATTCGTAATATTTGGGGATACGCATATAGCAACGAGGTAGAAGTTGTGCAATATGTAGCAACCATGATGCCAATTCTTGCTGCATCAAACTTCATGGATGGTCTCCAATGTGTTCTTTCAGGTTATTTTTACCTTTTAAATACTATAAATGCAATATTTGATCCCATTACATGTTAATATAATATCACACACTAACAACAAACTTAGATTTATGGTTAATCTCCCGCCCTTGTTATGTTATCAACTAAAATGTTGTGAGCTCGATCAACACCGCAAAGTAACCTAATTAAGGTAGTTGTGCTAGATGTGTAAATTAGTTGCTATACATAGTAAGTTATGTCACATCAAAGCTATCTTTTAGCGATTTTAAAAAAATCCCGAAAGCTTTAATTTAATGTACTCAAAATATCATAGTCGGGGATGGTTAGTGCTTTGTCTGGTTCCAAGGGTTCCCATGAGGTTCGTATATGGAGTTTGAGATTAACCTGTCACCGTGTCACGTCACCAACTGTACCTGCGACTGAATTTCCGTCAAATTATAAAAAGGCAATAAAAAGTATGCTTGCATATGCCTATACATGTACGTATACATTACGAGTATTGATAATAAGTTACTACCCGGTATATGCAGGTTCTGTACGAGGATGTGGCTGGCAAGAAATTGGCGCTTACATTAACCTTGGATCGTACTACCTTGTGGGCATTCCGTTGGCGGTTGTACTAGCGTTTATTTTACGCGTTGGAGGGAAGGTATTATCTACTTTAATCGGATCCCTTTTGTAGTTTCAAATTTAACTTTCAATGTCAAAATTATTAGCACTATGTATATAACTTGAGCGAAATCATCTATATATATGCTATATATAAAAAGTTGTTTGTCAACTAAACTTAAATGCATGAAACTATAAATTTGTTATAACCAAAGAGTATACGTATCATGCAGGGACTGTGGTTTGGGATCATCGGTGCGTTGATCGTCCAAGTGGCCTCGTTGTTGATCATTACCATACGTACAAACTGGGATGCAGAAGTAATTCTTTCTATTCATTTCTCCCTATATATAGTGTTGATTTACACCAGCAATATATTTTCAAAAATCTAATATCTGTAGCATGGAAGAGAATTCTAATTCAATATGGATAAGAGATGCGCTCTTTCAAAACCTTATAAATATCTTTCTCTTCATGAATCTCATTTCAAAACAAAACATTCCAAGAAATCATAAGTTTGCTTTGGTTGCGACATTAAGGATGAGTCACACAAGTCGTGAACTAAAACGGGTATGGTGACCGGCAAACAATTTTTTTTTATCAAAATGTTGTTGATATCAAATAATTGGTAGACATATCATACATGTTGTTTTGGAATTTTTTCATCATAACTTTATAAAGGATTGGAATATATACATTATACACAGCTTTTTATGAGTTTTACCTGTTTGGCGCGGTCACCCTTTTTTGCAAAATTTTATGATTTGTCAAGTTTGATTATCATGACCAAATCTATGTGCTCTTTAAGATATATGTTGGAATTTCTATCTTTTAAATATTTGATAGTTGTAAATTTCAAGTAACATTTTCAGCATCTTGATCATTGACCTTACAATTTGACTATCTTCTATGGTGAATATAGGCTAAGAAAGCCCGTGAAAGAGTCTACGAGTCCGCATTGCCGGTAGACATTGTGTCGTAATGTTGAATGGTGCATAGGCTTGAATTTGCAAGGTGCTTATTACATGAAAGAATCAAGTTGCATGGATGAAGATAAATCCAAACACATGATTGCAAAGCAGATGATGAGCTATTTCTATTGATCAGATCCTCGACAAAATATTTTTGTCATACATATATAAATAAAAGAGTATATATTAATTATTTGTAACATCATGAATTCGATAAGCAAAAAAATAAGCTATTATGATCAATCGTAAGTTAATAAACTGATAAGATTTCAAGTATAAATAAAAAATGTTAAATAGAATATTGTTCCGTGGTTTATATATATTTCCACATATTTAGGTATATGCTGGGATTTTACAAATAATTTCCAACAATTTGATTACGAGAACAAAAATGGGGATAAGGTTTATTTAAAAATAAAGAGGAAATAGAGAGTTAGAACTCCATCATTGCTATAATGGCCAACACGTAATAATTACATATAAATACTTAATAATAATCCATAATGTATGTGATTATGTGATAGAATAAAACATGCATACATATTCATGTTTGCATCCTACGTAATTACATGCACATATTTGATAGATGTAGATTGCATGCATATATTTGGTATATATCCTAAAAGATATCAAATCTCATTAAGGATATGAGAAATCCATCATATATGACGAGAATATGTCCAAAAGATCATAGTTGATTTCGATATATATATGAAAGATATGATCAATCTTCGAAGATTATATTTACAATTCCTTTGCTATATTGCGTTCTATAAATAGGTATATGGAAAGCAATGAACGAGAACAAGCAATTACTCTGCTCTCTCTCATCTCTAACAAAAAATATATTTCACCCTCACATTATATTTATCCCATTGTTTGACTTGAGCGTCGGAGTGTAATACGAGGAGAAAAGTCTCGTCTACCCTCTAACGTATGCTTTGTTGTTGAGTGATACAAGTAAACAGGTGGAATACCGCGATGACCAAGACCCTCTAGGCAAGCCTGTGGATCTATGTATCATCAATTGGCGTTATCCGTGAGGCCTGACTTATTATCCACTAACTCTTAAACTAGAAGCTCATGGCGAAGGAAACTCTGTCCACCGTACCACTAAGCACTCCCGAAGAAGGACCTAGCGGGTCCGACCCTAAGGAACCACCGGTAGGCGTAAATGTATCTGACCGCACAACTAAAAACCATACACCTAATCATAGCCTAAAAACGTGTCCGAAGATCTCGTCATGCAATTTGTGGTGCAGAATTTCGAGCAAATTAATGCCATGTACTCAGCATTCTCTTCAAAAAGAAAAGAGGTGAATCCCACATTAGTCTACAACAACGATGACCATCCTATCATAGAACCATGGTGGTCAAATTTAGAAGGTTCACTCGAAGAGGCGATTCGACGAGCACCCGAAGAAACCACCTTGCAAGCCAAACCTAGTATAAAGAGTCAGTTTACAACTGAAAAACTTGACGGTCTCCTGAAACAAAGACTCGCGAGCAACACTGATTTCTATAATAATCCGTTAACATTCACATAAACGCAAAAGAATGTACGCAACCTGGTGGCATCACCTTTCACGGCACGAATCAGGGGCTCAATGTGCCAACAAACCTAAAGACTTATGATGGTATGACAGACCCGGACGATCACCTTACAATATTCATGGGAACTATGGACGTGCACAAGCTACCAATTTACTTGGAACTTGGACATGCATAAGCTACCAGAAACAACAGGCCATTCATCCCTGTACCTGCACGGTGCTCATTTTCTTTCATTATATCTTGTGGTGGGAGCTACCAAGTTCTGGTAACGACAACTTGCTACCGTTTGACAATTAACAATTTCGGAGGTTATCATTTAGTTATAACTTGAACATTTTTACTTTTTAAAAACACACGTGAAGCTCTTGACTTTACAGTTGTAATAAACCGTTAGGTTATCCGTATCCCGCGTATAACGAAAAACATCTTTGAACATATTCCGTCACTAGACTACGTTTAGTCTACGTTTATCAAGTATATTAACATTCTAATAAGCATGATTTATAAGTCATTTGCATACAGTTTTACAAATTTTACGTAAGTCTCTTATACTTTCATTCTATTACATGCATGCGTGCACAACATACCCAATACCCCCACCACCTTTGATGTATTTATACCACTAGTATTTTACACTTTCAAAAATGTTTTCCCTCCCCTTTTACAACCCTAAAACCGGCCCTTATAAGTGTATGTACAAACAACTTCTTTCTTTCCTTGTAAACACCCCTTTCCATGCTTATGACTAACACCAAAACTCATGAACCTAGGTAAGTATGCTTCACTTTTTTTTCTCGGGGAGGGGGGTAAAGGGGGCGGCTCAAGAAATGCCTCACAGGACTCCATTCCCTTTTTGAGCTTGCAAGAGCATGTGAGGAAGAAAACACCACTTGACCTTTTTCTAAAGTACCTTAAATAATAAACCATGGACTAGTTCATTCACACTCACAATTACACATTCCAAACAAAAAATTCCCTCCCTCTACTCATTATATTTAGCAGAAAACAAGGCTCAGGCAAGAGTTTTCAAGATTTTGTTGAAAATTATACAAGAACTAGGGTTTTAGAAATCAAAATTAAGTTTTCTAGTGTATTTGGGTAAGTTCTTGTGCACTTCTTGACCTCCTAATCACCAAAAATTCTTGTAAGCATCTCATTTAACTTATTTTACATATATTCAACTTATTAAGCATCATTTCATATCACCTTTGTAGATTTGTAGTGTTCAAGGTTGTTTAAACATTATTTGTAAGAAACCCGAAATTTTTGTCTAGAAAATGGGTCTACTTGTGAGCTTGTTTTAACCACTTTATTTGAGTACCTTAAACTTTGAATCTTATAGAATGGTCATACAATTTGGAAAGGTAAGACATAGACTTAAGTGTAAGCGTTTATTTCGAATCCATACGTTAAGAAACGAGTGAGATATGGGCGTTTAAAGTCGGGTAACTTAGTATAAAAGTATACACTTGTTGTTTCTAAGTGTTTTTCACATGTTAAAACTTTATAAAACTACACTACAAGTTTATATGGGTGATAAAACTCATATGCATATAGAACGTATTGTATTGTACCTAAGGCGTCTTATTTTTTAGGTCGCGGTTAGGACACGTTGTTTCGTTGAACTTGTGTAATATTTCCGTTGATACTAGGGGTGTGCACGGTTCGGTTTGGGTCGGTTTTTGGCTAAAACCAAAACCAAACCAAAATATTTGGTTTTTATAAAACCAAAAATCAAAACCGTTCGGTTTTTTGTGGTTCGGTTTTTTTGATTTCTTATCAGTTTCGGTTCGGTTTTTTGGTTTTTTTTATTTCAAGCCGATTATATTGGGGCGTGGCCAATTTATACTAACAAAGTTGTTTTATGTAGAAAATTGATTATTCTTATTTATTATTTTTGTCAATATGAGCCTAATAATGTTTAACTTTATCCTAAATTTCTACAATTACATACATATAAATGAGACACACACATGCAAGTGAAAATACACATAGTATGATCATTGTCACATATGTAATGATATATTGTCAAGTCAACACACGTACATGACAAACACACATATAAACATTAAGATATATATATTATAATTCCACCCACAAAAAGAATATGAATTTAAAATTGTGATTTATTATTTATTTATTTATATTATATTAATAATATATTATTATATAATAAACTGGTTCGGATCGGTTCGTTTTTTGAACGAAAACCAAACCGAACCGAAATTTTTCAGTTTTTGAAAACGTAAAAACCAAACCATCGTTTTCTAGTTTCGGTCGGTTTTTTCGGTTTTTGGTTTTTTCTGCTCACCCCTAGTTGATACTATTTTGTTGAAGTGAGTTTCATAGCCCTACTTTTACTTGTTTAATACTCGTTTTGAACTACTTTGGGGTGAGAATACATTGCTCGTTTTATTTATGGACACATGTACTTAAA